>JAUJYT010000216.1:0-24313 GCA_033996565.1 Nanhermannia nana
TAATTGATCCACATTTATGTTTATTTGTAGACTTGGTTTCAATTTGTTCAATTTTCACACAGAGCTCATCAACAAAATAGACTTATATCTATTCAAACTTATTTACTGTCTAATAATAATTGTACTCAAACTTGTAATATTGATATTCATTTTTCTGAAGATGAAGCTCATAATGATGTAGAAATAATTAATATCAAAATTTGCAATAAAAAAAATTTTACACTCATCTTACATAATATTACATTCAAAAGAATTTTACGCGTAATTTAGTAATCCTAGTCTTAGGTCTTGCTTTAGTGTGGAATTGAAACTGTGGCCATTCATGAGTGAGTCTGATTCTGGTTTAATTAGACACTTAATTAGCTGTTTTAAGTGCTTCACAACAGAACCCATTTATTACCGAAAACTTTTTAGACTTTTAAGGAAAATCTAAACAATTGGTTAAGAGCTTTGTTTATGATTAATATAAATTAAAACATGATTTCAATTAATGAATTGATTTTATATTTGTGATTATTATTATATTGTTTAAATAATAACTTTTACCATTTTGGTCTATATTTGGATTGTTAATTAAAACCTAATTAATAGATCAATGCTAACAAATGATATATATGTTAAATGTCTTTGAAAGTGCTTTAGAACAAGATTGCAAACCGTCCAGTTTTGAGCGTTTTGAGGAACTGTCAAGTTTTACAGAACTATCAAAACTGGACACTTATTGTCTTTCTTATAAGAATACATATATATTATATAATTAAAATGAATAAAAAAGTCATAATTGAAACCAATTTAACAAATGAATCAAATTGTAAAAAGAGAACAAACCCTTATTTCTTTCCGAATATTATTAAAATTACTAAAACAGTGCTTTCTATACGGGTCTATTCAGTTCACCGACAATCATTTCACTGACAATCATATCACCGAGAATCGGTTGATCGACACTGAGTTGACCAACAATAAATTTTATACAATTATGAATCTTTCCGAATTCCTAAGTAGAACCTGTGGATTCGACGTAGTATGATTCCACGCTGGTTCCATAAGTTTCACGGATAGACATAGATGAGACGAAAAAACCAATATATTAATCGACTAAACTCGGTTGAGAAGCAAAAAATGATATATTACTCTAACAGACTGGATTGATATCGACAGCGATATACTACATATTCAGATATAATTTTAACTAAAAAATGGTATACCTTTCACTTCAACTATTGCTTATTCATCAATTATCTTTTCGTAACTTATGATACTTATACTATAATGTGTCAGCAAATCGTCTGTTCCAGTTGGGTTATGACTCGTTGCGCAAAGGTAGCTGATTGTAGGTGAACTGATTGTCGGTGAACTGATCGGTCCCTTCTATACCGTTAAGTAACGATCAGAAAAAAGTGTTCCTTTAAGAATAAAAATAAATAATAAAAGAATTTTTCCTTATATGAAAATGTCATTTGTATGAGACTGTATTTAGACCTGTGCCTGAGTGGAGTTCAATAGTCCAGTAATGAAAAGTTTAAATCGAATTCAATCGTTATTTATTTTAATTAATTTAATTATTGAAGAGTTTATAATAATTTTAATTAATTATATGAGTGATATCGCAATTCATTAAAACTTTATTGAAACTATAACTCAACTCAAACTCAAGTCAATTATGGATCTCAAACATCCCCTCGTCTTAGGTGAGGCTCGAGAATCGGGTTTATTGGCAGCCACTTTGGGTCTCGTCTAAGACATAAATCTGTTTATTGAAACAATGTCTGTGAAAAATATCCTCTGGTCTCCTCTGAGATTTTTCTGTACAGTTTTTGACTAAAAAAAAGTTGGCAATGCTTTCGAATGATATATAAGTTTTATCGAAAAAAGTTTTGGAAAAATATATGAATCTTATCTGTCAATTAGAACATAGCAAAGAAGTTATTTGATACAAAAGTGGTATATCTGAAGCCTAAATATTACAAAATAATCCCACAAATAAACAATCAATAATTTAAATTATAAGAGAATTATAGAAATGAGGCCTTAAATTGAGAAAATTAAATACTCAGTCTTTCATATTTAAAATTTATAAATTAAGGCAATTCACAGACAGAATTTTTTCACATTTTCGCATAAAAGTGACCACAAGACGTGGCAGTACATCCATATAAGCCAAACAAATCATTCTTGTGGTCAGATTTTAGGTTTATTTAAACTTTCATTCGGTTTCTTATTGCTATTGAGTTTATAATTTTGGTAAATAATATATTTTTAATTATCTGTAAAAATTTTCATATCATATGTATTCGCATTAATTTTTACAAATGTTCTCTATGGGACAAAATTGATTAATTGATTGCTTTATATTAAAGTTTAGACTCATCTATAATACTATTAATGAGGTTCACTGCAGTCAGACTGTAATGATTAGCTATTACAGGATATCACTATTAATACCGATAACTTATCAATAGTTTGTGAAACTTTTTACAACATTAACTTTAAAAATATTAATTACTTTATCGAAATAATTCACAATATTTTATGTATTAACATATGGTTACGAACATGTTATGCTCCAAATTCCTGTTTACTTATAAAAACATATTTCATTCAAATAAGTTTAGACATTGATTAGCATTAAATAATTTTATTCACATTAAAATACCGTAAATTTAAAATATATCTAAAATGTTATCAAATATTCAAATAAACAATCAGATTATTAAACGTTGTTCTAATTGTAATATAAGATTAAATATGAAAATTAGCCCACAGTTTGTGAAATACAAATTATCAGTAATTTAAAAAAAAAGGGAAATAAGTGCAATATTTTTTGTATTCTAAAAAAGAAATTTAAAAATCAAAATTTGCTGAACTTTATATGTCATTACAATCATTTGATATAATTTATATATTTCTTACATTCAAATAAATTTTGGCACAAAAAAAACAATTAAAGAATTGATTAAAACAATATATATGTACCAATTCAGGAAGCATTAAATCTGAGAAATTACAAGTTTTGCTATTTATGAACACCTTATGAGATACGGTATGAATATAATAATCCCGGGCTATAAAGTAATACTGATTACATGATAAAAAAATTGATTATTATTTTCAAATTTATCAACAGTTAAACGCATTTGAGATTATTTTACAATTATTTACTCTACTTTTCGGGCTAAAAAATAAAGATAAGAGAAATTAATATTGAGTTGAATCACAAATGTCATAAAATATAAAATCATACCGCTATCGAATGCTTTGTTAGCGAGTCCGGCTGCAGTTCCGACAGCTGATGAGAATGCATTGTCAATATTTGAACGGTTCTTCAGGAAGAGCGGACGTATCAAACGTGAATAGATATAATCAGAGCCATTGTTCTTGATCGGCATAAAACACCAGACCAGGAATATAACCTTTCATTTTGTTAAAAAAAACGTTTAAATGCGTTTCCAGAAAACAAATTGATTGACAAACAATATAAAACAGAACATCCAAAAAAACTCATTGCTTTCAACTAGAAATTGAAACCTTTCATTCTGAATACGGATCAGTAATCTTGAAATCAATTCTCAATTCTTAGAATAATGCCTAACAATAAATAAGGTTCTGTTCACACTTTTAAACGCATCGTTAGTTTTATTTAGAACTAAATGTACTATTATTATGATTATGTGTATTAAATAATATTAGCTCTATTTTATCTTTAAATGTTATTTGTTTTGATTACCACATCATTTTCTGAGAATCAGTCTATTTAAATGGAATTTATAGCAAACCAGCATTACTAGTGAGAAAAGATTAATATAAAGCTTAATAAAAACTAAATGTTATATAAAAAGATACATTAAATATTGAAAAAGTTAGACTTCAAGGACAGCACGTAATTATAGGCAAAGTTATTATTTGAGATTATTGAGAATCAAAATAAATTCTAAACTTCATTCATAACCTAAAGTGTAGAAAAAGTAAATTAAGTAAAATAACGCAAACAATACTGTATTTGCATAAATATTTGCTAACGCTTTAAATAAGATTTATGAATCCGTAAAAGGGTTAGACATTTGAAAGTCGATATTCTCTTGTTTTTTTTGAGACAGCAACAAAACATGTTTGGGTTGTGTGAGATCAGACTTAGGTTTCAATTACCATTATTTTTTTACACTTTAATGCTAATTTCAAATTGAAGGTTATTTTATCAGCAAATGCATGGAATAGTAATTCTTAATTCAATTTGTTTACTTGGAATTCCCGGCTTTTCAGTAAAATAATCATAAAAAATATTTTAAAAGATTGCTTTATAATGATAGTAAATTAAATGACAAATATAACCAATAATTTATCGTTATATTTGGTGTCATATAAATTACTTTTTTAACTGATAAACAAATCAATAATTATTATTATTTTCTAATTAATTTTCAAATACAAATCACAATTTAATTTTAATATTACGAAAAGTACTGCATTTAAAAGTACTGTAAAAGTAAAAGTGTGTCCATTAGTGTCCGAAAATAGAGTAATAATTTATTATTTATAAAATATTTAAAATATAAAAAGTTTAACTTTAAAGTTATGAATCAATTTAATTAAAAAGAGATGTTAACAATACTACCCTTCATATAATTAAAAATATAAACTTTATGTGTTTTGAATAAATAGATTAGACTTCTGTCAAATAATGACATCTATAAAACTTATGAAAATTATTTAATTTTATATGAAAATTTTATTTTTCAAATTCTATTCAAATTAGTGTCCAATTTAATGAAAGGAATGTTTGATTGGACAGTGATTAGGGCATAATCTAAGTTCAAGATAAAGCTCAGTCGTTTCCGTGGAAGCTCAGACTCATTGATTAAAGTAATCAAAGCTTCAGAGCTGGTATTGTAATACTTATTAACTAAAAATAATCAGAATATTAAAACCTTTGAATAATTTGATTAAAAAATTCAAAATCAAAACAATATATGTTTAATAATTTGAACCATTTAGTAAATTATGAAATCATTTTTGAATAGAAATATAGAACTTATGATCAGAAAATCTTATTTTCTTATATAAGCTCAAACTTATGCTCGACTTCACTGATTAGCAGTAACTTAAAAAATATTTAATTAAATTTATTTTAGAACAAGAAATAATTATTGAAATTTGCAATAAAATGATTTAAGTTGCGATAATTTTAATGTAATAAATCATTTAAAGCTCCACTAATATAAAAATCAAGATAAATAAGTCCATTAAAAAAATTTCTGGATCAGGGATTATAAGATTGAGTGTAGATTTGATCGGATTAATGATTACAAGGACTACAACTGTACTTTGTTTCACTCATAATTGCTGTCCGGTTAACAAAAAAGTTCGTTCATTTTAAAGACAATTCAAAATTTTGCAAATTATAAGAGTTCTGTAAAATGAACTGTAATTTTAATAAAGGGATGAATAGAAATAATGCTGAATAAACATTAGATTTGTATTGTAGATAACGATAAGATATTAAATAAAGAGATAAATAATATGAGGATAAATGACCTCAACATCAGTTCAATTGAAGCTCAAAATTGAAGGTTAAAAATATTTGATATTGAAGTTTAACAGTTAGTCCTTTCAATTTGTTTAAGAGATACTAATATTGAATTAATTATAGATTATTTTTGAATAAATAGAATCTTTAGAAAAACTTTGCATACAAAGTACAAACAGTCCTTTTAGAAGAGCATTAATACTAACATTTAATTACCAAAAGTTATTGGACTGAATCTATTTAAATCTGAATAAAATGCATAATAAAATATTAGATAACGTAATCTCACAAAAATCTATACTGTAACAACAGCCTTATTATAGCTCTTTATAGGTTTCAATTTTAAGCTGTTACGTTTTAAGTTTTATACAATTACTTCAAAATTGCGTACGAAAAGTCATTTTGAGTTGACTTTGCACTTATTTCAAATATTACTAACAATTCTTCAATAAAGTATAGAAAACTCAAATAGTATGTAAAAATGGCAACTCATACAAAAATATGCAAACATAGCGCTAAATAAGGAAAAGAATCAAAAGAGTTAAATACTCAGGAAATTAATAATAAGTCAAAAATACGCAAAACAGTTACGCAATCATTTTTGGTGATATTTTGATAGGAATTGATTTGAAAGTTTGCGAGTTATAAAAAAAAGGTGTTTTATATCCTTAAACTAATTGAGCGATACCTTGACGAGCCAATAGAGGGGAAACCACTGGAAGATTATGTCGGAGAAGAACTCCGCCACAGAGAAGAAGGCAAACACCACCCAATATGTGAGCCATTTTGTGTCATCTTCTTTGTGTGTGGACTCGAGCGCATGAATTCTGTCAATTAATTAATTAAATATTACTTCACATAAACAATTACTTAATGCACAACAGCTAACAGTCAAGAGTGACGACTAATCACTAGAGGATATTCATATCCGCCCAAAAAATATATAAATAATTGACTGCTTTTATAAACAATGAAAACAATGAAAATAAATTGAAAATACATACGAAGCATATGCAGGATATATAAAGCCAACGATATTACAAACCAATTCAGCGAAATATCCGAATATCATATAAATAGCAACAAAACCAAGAATTCCTTAATCAATTCGATTGCATCGAAAAGAGAAATATTTAATATTAAAAAATGATATGATATACATATAAACAAATAGATGCAAACCCTGTGCAATATAAACGCGTTTAACTCCCGTCGCTTTTTCTACTTTGTCCGCTATGTCTGACACTCGACCCGGTTGGTGAAGCATTTTGTCCAAAGCCTCCGCAAATTGTTTGTATTGTTGAGACATTTTTCACTTTTTATTCAATTGAGTTTCAAATTTACAAAAAGGAAAGAAAGGAAACAGAACTCTGCAATGAGAAACACAACTGTTAAGTAAAGACGTCTTAATATTAGTATTATTTTCAATATTTATGTTAAGCTTTTAGTGCTTTTGTAGTCTTTAATATCTTTATGATAAGCTCTGCTAAGAGTTCACACCTCTATAACAACTATAAATAGCAATAAAACACTACATAAACTGTCTTTATTTTGATTGCACTATTGTTTTGCTTTTCTAATACATCAAAAATTGATTTTACATTTATTAAGTTATATAAAAGTGTTTTTATTTCATATTTTAATTATTTTTAAACAATATTTATATTTACATAAACCCGAAAATTAAATTTGAATTTGTGTTCATCTCTATACTGATTATCAATTTATTGCAATTGAACTTTATTTGATTTTAAATGATTTTCAAATTATAATTATATTTAATTAATTGATATTACAATAAATGGCTTTCGATGAAGAGGAGAATGAGTTTGATTTGTGCGAAGACAACAATTCAAATAAATATTTCAAACTTATGAGAAAATGTGAATCAATTAAGTTAGAGAACGAACGGCTTATTAATAACATCTATAAAATCAAAAAATTATTACAAAAATATAAGAAACAAAAAAGGTATCTATTGATCAATAATTAATGACAAACTAATTGATTATTCTTTTAAAGGGTTTTAATGAACAGACTTGAGAAACATAGAGATGACTATAGAAGTCATGATTTACCGCTTTTTGCTGAGGTCTCAACTCTTTTACTATTATTTATATATTTTTTATTATTAATTAATTAATTGTTTTATTTGATTGAACTCTAGAACGAAGAGTCGACACAACAAATAAGTAAAGATTCACAAAAAAGTTTATCAAACTTGAGAACCAAGTGTTCAATAACAAAATCTAACGGAAACACAACTAATTTGTCGACAAAACCAAAAAAGTCGAAACCAATGAATAGTAACAAAAATGAGAGCACTTCTCACGGGACAGCCTGTGGTGCGCCTAAAAAGCCTATTAATCCTTATTTAATGTTCTGTCAGGAAAATAGAAGTTCAGTTCAGGAGAAATATCAGCTCAAAAATAATGTATTATTTGTTATTTAACTATCATTTGATTAATTAATTGATTATAACGTTTATTACAAATAGACCGAAATGTCACACCAGGAGCTCACCAAAGCTCTCGCTCAACACTGGCACGAATTGTCAGTCAATGCTAAACAGGTTAATCAAATAACAGTGAACATATTTATCTTTAGTGTCGAAGTCTATGTTATTGTTGTCATCACTATTAGTAGCGGTCAAAAGGCTCGAGCTTTTCAGGCTCAGTGGCCAGCCTGAGCCTTGAGTCGACCCTGAATAGAGGTTTTAGTGGCTTTATTAAATAAAATTAAAGAAAAATTAGATTTGACTCAATTCAAATAAATTGAGTTTTATTTCAAATAATAAATGAGTTATTTATTAACAATTGAAGTATTTAGGCATAGAATAAAAAGCTCATTAAAGCTTGAATTTAGTCTTTCGAGAGAATGTTTCGCTATTTTGATACGACTTCACCAGCTTTTGAGAATATATGTTTTTTGAGTCAGCGCTGGAACAGATTTTGCTTATTTTGAATCACATTTTTTGCAATTATACGAATCCTTTTCCTAATCATAAACGTAATGATCTTTTCAATTGAAGTTTTTTGATAATATTCACACAATTGTTATTTTCTTTTGATTGAGTTGTTTGAAAGGAAATTTTTGTCAATTTATTTCGATAAAAGACACATATCTTTACTATTAATATACAATATAACAAATTATATCTTATTTTTTTAATTGAATGCTTTATTGATTGTTATTACAACTTCGAGTTGTAGTAAACCTTTGCAACTTTCAATACTTCAGCATTTTTTTTAATGTTTGACAAAATTTTGCACAATTTTCTAGTTAGTAAATATTCAGGCTCAGTAGGCTCGAGCCTATTCATCACTAACTATTAGTAAAGCTTTAAGTTTAGATATATTTCTACTGATAAAGTATTGTTAGATTAGGTTATATACAGTATATGGTCAACAATCAACATATACATCGACAATAAACACTATATTTTAGTCTACAGTAATACAGTATTACAATATTATAAAAGTTTAATAAATGGAATTGTTTTATATTTCAGGTCTATTATAATCTTTTCAATAACGATAAAGTTCGTTATGAGAACGAAATGAAATTATTTACGGCTAATTCAAGCAAACTTTCAGAAAGTGAATCCAATGAAACTTAATTGTTTTTTATGTAAAATATAACCATAACCAGTATTACCTGTATATAAAGATTATTAAAAAACAAATTAAGAGTAACTTAGAAATTATTCTTTTCTTCGCGAAGCGCTCCCATCGTAGCGATTGAATCATGAAGTTTATTGACGTGAATCTGCACGCTCTCAACGTTAGCTCTCATAAAAGGGTTGAACTTCTTTTCTTCTTCAATCGTTGATGGAATAGTTGACTGATTCTTAGATCTCAATTCCTAAATAAACCACATTTTTATATACAGTTTAATTCAATGAAAGAGATGAATATTAATACCTGAGCCCACACTAGTTTGCTTTGAATGTCTTCATTATCGGGCTCAACTGTTTTGGCAAACTTCAGATTATTAACAGTATATTCGTGTCCACAATAGACTTTCTATAAATAGCCGATCAATTGAAACATTAATGAATATTTTCAAGACTTAATGCTGTATCTGATACTCACAGTATTTAGAGGTAAATTTCCTAACACTTCAATGAGCGCGTAATGCATCTGTTGAGGCGTCCCTTCAAAGAATTTACCACAACCGCCAACAAACAGAGTGTCACCTATTTATTGAATGCATCAAACTATTAGTATTAAATAAATATCAAAACAGTCTTTAATCTGATTCTAAATCCAAGTCTATAGAGTCATAACCTGTAAAGACTAATGGATCAGAATTGGGTTCAGTATTAGAAGTGACAAAATAGCAAATGTGTCCTTTTGTGTGACACGGAGTGAACAGACATCTGATATTCAATTGTCCGACACTGAATTGGTCGCCGTCACCAACTTTTTTAGTTAAAGCTCCAATTCTTTCATCCCCTCCGACAACAGTGAGGTCGGGCAAGAGTTTGACGAGCTCCGCATTGCCTCCCGCGTGATCGTAGTGATGGTGTGTCGTCAGAACTGTAGTCAGTTTTACATTTTCTGCCTTCACTGCATTCAATACTTTATTAGGTTCGACCGGATCTACAATCGCGGCCTCTCTTGTGTTTTCGTCAATCAACAAATACATATAATTGTCAGATAAAGCTGGAAGTAAGCAAACCTTCATTTTGTTGGGATAGCTCACAAACTTGCATTCACTATGAAATGATTTTCGCCTCAAAAGCGGTAAAATTAACGAAAGACCTGTTTAATCAAGAAAAAGATTGATAGACTTGAATGTATTGAAGAGAAACTACAGTATGATTAAAGTTAAAACAATATTTGATTATTACCCTCTAAACCCAAAATATGTTAAGTTAATAAATAGAGAAACAAACCCTTATGGTAATACTGAAAGTTTTTATCAAACAAATAACCTAATGGCTAAACACTCAATCAATCATTGCTTTTAATGTATAAAATTGTAAACAATTATTCAAAGTTGAGGTAAAACTTAAGAAATAATCAAAAATTACGAATTTATTATTAGTGCAGATCAAAACTTGGAGTAAGGGTTTGTTTCACTATTTGTTCACATATTTTGGGTTTCTCTCATTATTACTAATATATAGAAAGATATACAAAGTTATTAAATGAATCAATAATTTGAAACAAGAAGCGGGTCATAAATTCAAGTGATGTTTATTGAACTCAAAAAATATTCAAAACAAGATTACAAATAAAGTAATTATCAAATAATTAATAGTTTCGAATGACATCGATATCTATTCTGCTTCGTCAACATTTTCAGTTTGTAATCCCTTAAAGCCGGCGACAGATACGTGCGTGACCAAGGTATACAGCTTGTTAGGACTGTCTTCGTCTTCATTTCTCCTTCGAGCTAACCTGACTCTCACTCTATAGGGAACATTACGTATGCCTTTAGACCAGACATACTTATTAAGTCTGGTGTCGATCCTCACGTCTTGAGTTCCCATTTGTTTCTCAGCAAACTTTCTGATCTCTTTTATAGCTCGCGGCGCTCTCTTCTTGAATCCCACGCCATGAAGACGTTTATGCAAATGAACCGTATATTCACGAGTGATCACTTCATTGAGTGCTGATTTGCTTTTCTTCTCTCCTTTACTTTTTTTGGCCATTTCTTCACTTAAGACCTAAAATCCCATAAGTTTTTAATCAATTTCTAAACTATTAATCATTTGACAAAACTTTTCTAATTATTCGCGAATTTGTTTTGTTTTAAATCATTTGAGATTTAAGTGAAATAATAATTAGAAGTATATAAGTAAATAAATTTAAGACAAACCTTTTTGAAAAACAAATTGCATTGGAAGCTATGGACGAAAAGGAAGAGGAAATAAATCTCAACAATAACATCATGTTTTGCAACATTCACTTCATGTCAGAGATGGCGTTCAAAACACATTCACATCATTTGCTTTTGAACTGCTTTTCAATATTTTTACAACTTTTCTAATAAATAATTTGATTTATTAATCAAATTATATGCAAATACATTGTCTCAAATTGAAACATATTATAAATTATTAAAGTTTGACAATTACTCCCGGTTTACAACTCATAATTTTTAGTTTTTAACATTTAATATGATTTAATGTTTTAGTTGACAAGTAATTCAAATTGTAATAACTTTTTATTTCTTAACATTACAAATAAAATATCGGTTTAAGTATAAAGAACCAGTTTTTTATGAGTCATGTATTGAACATTTTTAGACCATCGGACAGCAGCCACAGAAAGTACGAATATATATAACCGTTTGTTACGCAAAACGAGTTTTAAAAAAGTTAACAAATATGCAAAACTTTTCCTGTGCTCTAAACTTTATAAGTTATTACTTATTGTACACACAAAATAGGACAACAACTAAACTTACAATTCATTAATCAAAATAAATATAATTAACTAATTATAAAAGTGCTCGCAATTGAGTATAATTTAGCATTATCTGTGTTTTACTACAAACGCTAATTAGGGACAAATACATAAAGAGTGTTAAGTTATAAGTTATTCCTAATGTTTTATATCTTAAATGAATAATTTAATGCATTTATTTTATTAACTGTTTTTTCTTTATTCTATTTTATTCTTATCTTCGTTTAAAAAAACGCATTTTTCACATTGCAGTCAATACAAGAGAACTCAAATTAAAGTCAATTAATAATATGAATCAATTTTAACATTTAGTTTAAATAAAAAAAATCAAAAATATGTTTAAAATGAAGACTTAAATCAATAGTTTCTCGATTTCCTGCTGAAGACTTTCGATCTGAGGTTTGAGTTGTGATCCCTCGTTAGTAGTGATGGAACAGGCGATCACTTGACGAGAGACACCGCACGCGCGGCCCAACGCGTGCTTCGATTTGACGAAAACGTACGGAACGTTCTTGTCTTCGCACAAAAGCGGTAAATGAAGCAGAATCTCAAGCGGTTCCGCGTCTGCAGACATTACTATCAATTCCGCCAAATTTCTGTTCAACGTTTTGGTTGCTATTAATCATACATTCAATCAATTATTACATACATTGCACTGAAAGCGATGCATACCTTCATTGGCGCCTTTCTTCAGCTGTTTGTAATTGTTTGCCTGCTGTAAGATATTGAAGATCTTTGTGGTCAACGCGTTGTCCGCCAACGGATACGCCTTTGGGTTCACTTCAACCGATTCACTCTGTATTTCATTTCAATTATAACTTTATTTATATTTTAATTATTGTATTATTTATTTACATACCATTGTTTGCAATGTTGTCAGTCCTCTCCGCACAATTGCTTCACTGAGGAGTTATTTATGTGTTTAATAAAATTTTTATTAAAAATTTTATGATTAAATGAATCTCTTCTGTACGTAACAATGCGTATAATCAATCTTAAAATACACGCTGTTTTCATATATTAGCCATTCATAGCTCAGGTTTTGTATCAATATAGAGAGGCCTTAAAACCTGTATTATATTAAATTTGATAATTTATTTGAATGCCTTTTTAAATATTTATTACGTTCTCAATAAAGGTTTGAAAATATACTAAAGAAATAACATTTTGGACATAAAGTTTATGACGTCTTTTATGGACAGTAAGGAAAACATGTTTTTTAAACATTAAATGTTTGACAAACTTTAGAAACAAATAAATTTAAAGATAAATAATTCAATAATTCATAAGAAGTTTATTTTGAACGCAAATGAATATTAAAATTGGTTTAAATTTATTGAACGTTTCGTTCAAAAAGTGTTTCTTTCAGTCGAAATGTTTCAGAAATTATGTATTTTTTAGGAATATTTTTAGTGTCTGCACAAAAAACTCTTCAAATCATTTGATTAATGATTTAATTTTGAGAAATAATAGGAAAAAGTTTAATAAATTGTTATTGACTTCAAAAGAATGTCCAAAAGTGAGTCCAATGGCATGTGTTATGAGTTCAGAATCATTGGATGTGTTGTCATACGAACGAATGGCTGACCAAACACTCGAGCACTTGAATGAAGAGTTGGAACGAATACTCGAACAAATCAATGGACAAGACTCTGACGTATCACTAAGTGTAACAATTTATTCAATTTTAATAATATTTTAATAATATCTCATTCAATTTTACTCAACGTTTATATTATTCTCACTTAAGTCTTGAATTTGATGACAGAATATTCTTAACATTAGAATACAGTTAAAGATGAGGTTTAGTTGATTGGCTTAATAATGAGTTAGATTAAAAATTAGTTGAACATAAAATTTATTTTTAATAATTTGTAAAACACTAGACTTAATTATTTGTAATGCATTTGAGACGAGAATTGATGCCATACTTGTCATGCAAAATAATGTATTTTCAGAGCGGAGTCATTACATTCAATTTGGGAAAACACGGCATTTATGTAATTAATAAGCAAACGCCTAATAAACAAATTTGGTTGTCGTCTCCCATCAGGTTTGTATCACATTATAACTAATTATTGTTTTATAGATTCTATCCTTTAAATAGTGGATATTTAAGTTTGTGGTGCGGGTCTCAATATTTAATGCATATCAATATCGCTTTATATAGTGTTCACTTTTCACCGACAGATAAGGTGAAAGTTATAACTTAATCAAAAGTTAGCTTAAAGTTAGTTTGAGATATCATTAAGATAAGGTTAAAGCAATAGATGGTCTCCTTTATATGTGGCATCAATCAGACCAACCCCACCACTCACCCAATTCATAACAATTAAATGAGTCAAAAATGTTAATTTTATTTTAGAAAACTTTGCGAGAATCTATTTTTCTTATAACTATTAATTCATGTCAATTAAATTGAATAAATTTATAAAATTTTATTTTGTTAGTGGACCGAAAAGATACGACTATATGGATAATGATTGGATTTATAAACACGACGGCGTTTCACTCTTTAGTTTATTAAACTCAGAATTATCTGCCCTTTTAAAGAGTGACATAAATATTAAATCTATCAGTCATTTAAGTTCTTGAAATTATTTGCATTGAAATTGAATAAAAAATTATTTTAGTTTGATTTGAAAATCATTTAATTTATATAAAATTCACTTTTATGCTAATTAAATGATAAATCATAGTAAAAGTTAGTAAAAGTCGATAAACATTATGAAATAGTAAACTTTTAAAAGAGAACTTTTAATTTATTTTCAGACATTTTTTATTTGAATTCATAAATCTTTATTAATATTAAGATCGATGTAATATTTTCTTTAAAAAACACTCCAAATGTTAATTTCCTAATTAGAAAAAATTAATTGAATAAATATATTTATAAAAAAATGAAAGATTAAATTTTTTATACAATTAACTCAAATCTTAGACCAAATTAGAATATATAATATATATTATAAAACTTTAAGTTATTTGTGAACAAATGAATTTAATACTGAGATGAATGTTACTCAAAATGGTTAAGTATTAAACCCAATATTGCTGTTTCTGTTTGGGAGAAGTTTGGCCTAAATTCGGTTGTAATCCCAAACAATCACCGCTAAAATGATCGGTTATGTAAATGTCAGAATTGGGAAATTTTAAATTATTATTATATTGCATACGATTTCTACAATGCAATGAATTTGAATCAATGCAATTATTAGATGAAGTCGAGGCTGAGTATAAATCTTCTGCACTCCACGGGGTTTTGCGTAATGAAGGAACGGGTGAACCAACCATTGAATTTCCGTCTCCTAACACTCTGGTAGGCATATCCATTGTATTATTGGGACCAAACGGATAAATAGAATGGTGATAAGTAGCGCAGTAGTGGTCTTCTAAACATCGGGGGAAAAGTGGCGGAACTTTACACATAGGTACTGAACTTGTGCCCCAATTAGATGGCGAAACGTTTACTGATTCATTTCCAAAGTAAAGAGATGGCGGCGGAAGAGGAAATATGTTAGAAGTGGTTGCCTCTTGAGGTGAGTCTTCAGCAGCACCACATCCGCCCCGCAAATGGTCGAACTTTGTAGGCCTAAGAAATCCGCACGGAGTTCCGCTATGGCTTCTCACGTCAATTATACTACAATTAGTGCTTAATGAGGGAGATGTTGGCGGTGCCACTGGAATCATACCAGTCTCTACTTCTGAAACAGAAGGAGTACTTCTCGGTGACAGTCTGCTTGACATCATCAGAATATCTCCGCCGTAATCACTCGCCGGCGGGGAGTCTAATATGGCTGCAGTTGTATTGAGTGGTCCTGTGATTTGACCTGATTTGTCATTTTGAGTTCCCAAATGAGTTCCTGTCGACTGACAAACCCTTATTATGACTATTAAAGCAATAGTTAGTATAACGATCACTATGAAAACAAATGCTATTAACAAATGATCGCGAGTTATGATTATGTTTAAGTAATTAATCTCATGGTTTTCATTATATATTCCAATGTCTTGATTCCCATAATTATTAGTTTTGTTGCCTCTTATATCCCAATACGTAGTTGTTGTCATTAGTTTATGACCAACGATGTTAATGACTAATACACCGAAAGCCGGCGCAACATTATATGCCGTTAATTCATAATGAACGACATCAGTGGTTATTTCGTTTGGATAACTCAGATCTATGTCATTCTCTGCAATGTATGCGACCCTACTTTTCAATATATCTTCATTAGAGAATTCATTCAAACTTTTATTCGAATTCGTCCTTCTCTTTGATCTATTTTTAGATTTCTTGTCTTGAGAAAACTTTTTCAAGTATCCATATTTGGGGTGCGATATGACCACAAACTTGGGATTTGAATTTGTGATCGAAGCCAATTCACTGCAATAACAATTATTCACAAATAGTAACTTTTAATTAGGATTTTATTAAATTTATTGTCCAAATCATACCTCGCATCCAAATATTCTTGACTTATATAAGCCTTCTGTCCAGGATTAACCACTAAGAAAGGTCTTTTCGCTTTTACGAAAGGCTTAACTGCAATCGAAACTGTAATATTGTTAATCGATTTCTCGAACTTATCATTATTATCCCGCAAAATGTCAACAATGAAGTAATCAGTCGAAGACTTATTTATTTGGATATACGAAACATGCATTGAATTGATGTCGTGTTGAGTGAATCGTTCGTTATTTGTTCGATCGTTAACTATTACATATCCATCAACAGGTCCTTCTTTAATAGAATATATAATATTTTCCGCTTTAAGATCATTACTAATAGTGCCCAAATGTTTTGGCAGGATTTTTGTTTTGATAGAGCCCTGAAGTAATTGTATTGTTGAATGATTATAAAGTTTGAGAGTCAATTGATGTGCCATTACTGTCAATGAGTATAATGGTGTGCAGTGAATACTATCGCTTTCAGACTCATTATTATTAAGATAAGGACATTTGGAACTCTCATCTTTAATTCTGAACTGAATTTGCTGCAGAGCAACACTTCCATTGTGCTTAAAATATACTTTTTTTGAATCAATTTCAAACTGAGTGAATATATTAACAGGTTCTTCATTAGGCTCTACCATGAAATAACCTAAACTATTATTATTAGCATCTGTAATGAATTCATAAATTACATTTTGTGGAAGACCGTCATCATCACGAGTATTAAGTATTGAATTAGAAACTAATGTTTTAGAGCCTTGTATCACACTTAGGCGTGGGCTTTGGGTCAATAGGATCGGCAGTTCGTCGTTCACTATTATTAGATAAAAAAAACTATTATTTTTGAATTTGAGATTTGAGTGATTGTAAGTGTAGGCATACCTGGTATAATAGTAACATCAAAACTGTGATTGAGTAACATTATGTCAATACCGTTTCGTATATAAAGACCAAACAGAACCGTATCATTAAATGAGTTACTATTGTCGTGTTTATAAACCAGTGTTTTTTTAGTTAAGGCACTCAAAGGAACGCTTTTCATTTTAGTACTAATGTCATGTCCTTCATAGAGAACTACTCCATGAATAGGATTTCGATGAATTTTGAGATATAATTTGTCAATAAATTTATTGTTCAACTGTTTCTTTTTCCAGTTAGTGATAAGCTTTGAAATATTTAAGTTTTCGTCACTTATTGTAGTGAAATGTCCTTCAACTACAGTCAATGAGTTGATAGCAATCATTTTGAGCATTTCATTGGCCACATCACCACCGAAATTGCCGATCGCTATCTCAACAATAAACTTAACTCCTTTTAACGCTTGCACATAACGGGATTCAATGTCTATTAGTATTTCGTCGTGAACTAAAGCATCATTTATAGGCTTGTTTTGTTCGTAAAGAACGAAATTTTGATTTACTTGCTTTTGACTAAAAGACATAATAGATTTTGTAGAGCCGTCAGAATTTTCTAACAAGAATCTGCCATATTTAGGCTCTTTTATAATGTGATAAATGAAATCTCTCGTAACATTTCCGTCATTAGTCTCAACTAGTAAATGATCTCTAGTTACCGACTGTTGCATTCCAGGAAATACGTGTAACTTTTCATTAACTACCACTGATATGACAACTGATTTGGCTGTTATTGTAAAAACATGAGGTGAGTCAAAGTTGGTTCCATCAGTTACTTGAAATCTGAAACCACCCGCCATTTCTCCGCTATGAATGTATATAATGAGCCCCAAATCGATCTGTTCTTGTGTGAACTTTTCAATATGTGTCTGTCTGTTGTCAACAGTGGTTACATAACCATTACTTGGTGTTGAAATTTGATAAACAATATCATCAGTTATAGAGTCGTCATCAACAGCTGCCAAATGAACATTTGTGATGACAGAACTGGTTCCTTCCCATAATTCTAATCCAGTATTGTTAACAACATGAGGAGTTTCATCATTGATGGGCTCTATTATTACATGAATAGTGGACGGAAGGCTTTCTTTATTTAAAGAGTTGGCTCTGACAACGATTGTGAGCCAGTCTCTGGTTGTTTCAGAGCCGTTGTGATCGTATGATATCTGTCCCGCTTTTATCTGCTTAGGCGTAAAAGATTTTGCTATGTTTTTATCATCTTTTTCATCAGTATAAACAATTGATCCGAACTTTGGTTCTTCAATTACCAAATACTCGTCAATCAAATTTGCGTAATAAGAGTTGGAAACAACAAAATCTTCGAGAATAAACATTACACTATGTCCTTCTGTGACTGTTATATTGCCAGTAAATAATGTAATTATCTTTGAAATAATATTGACATATACTGTCAGGTCACGTAATGTTGTTATACCGTTCGTCACATCAAATTTGAAGCAATCGACTTGAGATGAATTGTTCAGATCATTGTCAGATTGAAAATATTTATAGTGGATTAAACCGTCGTTTATATCTTTTTGAGTAAACAGAAGCAAAGTTTCGTTCCTAATGTTTTTATTGCTTTTATTGAGTGAATTCTTTGACAGAAAATGCATTGGAGTTGGAGTTGTATTATAAGTTAGAAGTGAAAGGACTCCGTATTTAGGCAACTGTGTTATCATATAAAGTAAGCTTTCAGGCTCTAAAGTTGGATGACTTACTAATAGTCTACTTGAGTCAATCAGAGCGTACTTGTCCTCATCAGTTGATATATTTTTCAAATTAATTAAACTCAACTGAAAGTATGACTGCGGATATATACTTATATTGAAGACTTGATTTTCTGCTGTCACTCTACTGCTCAAGTAGTCCTCTCCGTTCAAAAATACTACAATTTCAATAAATTAGAGAAATCTTTTTACAAAACTCAGTATAAAACAAAGAAATAACATCAGAAATAATGCTCACTGCGAAACATGAATGAATCTTCTTGTATAATTGAAAGCTCTTCTTCGACTATTTTACTCTCATATTCAATGTTTTCATCAGCTAAATCCTGAACAAAAGTTTCATTTTAAATCATATGCGTTATAAAGTGTCTCATGTGAAGTATTAATATTAGTTGTTATAATATTAAAATATTATATTAAATCTTAAGTTTAGTATAACATAATATGTATGAACATATTATGCATGTTCTGTAAAGTTCAACTAAAGCCAGTGATAAGCTATGTTGGCATACAGTACCTGTAATGTGAATCTATTGGTTTCTTTATCTCCCATTAAAATTAAGCCAAACTTAGGCTCAGATGTTATTTTAATTGTGACATCACTATAAAATTTTTGAAAAATAGATATAAAATGCAATAGATTATTTTGGCAAAATAATAGATACTTTTTTTTGCTGATATCCATATTGCTCTCGACAGTCAAGTTATTTATAGTGATGAGAGAACTTTCACCATATTTCACAACTAAACCTGTGTTTTGAGATATTTTCAAATAAGGTTTTGAAGCTTTAATCTCTAGAACTCCTGAAGCATAAAATTGTCCGTCAGTTATCCATAGTATTGCTCGACCCATTTCATCGCCATTATGTCGAAAGAGTATTTTTTCTTTATCTAAATCTTCTTGAGTAAATTGCTCTACTATGACAGTTGGTCGGTCCACAAAATATAAATTACCATTAGGTATATATGTCTTGGAATATTTAATATGTGCGGCTGAAGAATCGATATCTGCGTCCACATACTTGAGATCATGAGATGTGAGTTTCTTTTCTCCATGAATAACAACTTCGAATACTTTATCGATGACACGAATGGGTGGGTTATCATTTTTCATAATCACATTTATAATAAAAGTTGCGAAGCAAATAAAATTACTTTGCGAGTCAAGGGCTACAAAATCGAAGACATCTGCACTGTTTTCACTGTCATCATGATAGTAAACAACTCTATTTTGATCGATTTCCGTTTGTGTTATGTGATCGGGAGATATTTGTATTACATCATTAAGCTGCTGATTGAGAAGTTTAATAGTGCCGTACTTTGGCTTATTCGTTATGTTATAGTTTATTGAACCCATCTTATTGGGTGTTTCGACTCGCATCAATTTATTATTGATGGTCGCTTTGTCGCCTTCAATCACTATTAATTTCTCATTAGTTAGAGTGAAAAAATCAGTTGTACTTCGAATGAATTTAATGCTATATTTTGTAGAGAATGCAAAATATGATTTAATTATAATCTTATAATAGACATCAAATAATTAAAGTATTGATAGTAATTGAAAACATACTGAAAGCTGGAAACTTCAACATTAGTGAGTCCCCCCTCTGTGGCCACTTCGAAGTCAAAAGAGTCGTGTGCGGGCGGATATACTGAAGCGCTACAGTTATAGATTAGCATTTGTTCGTCAATCATTTTCTGTGTTATTAAAGATCCGATACTCAGCTTATTAGTAGAATTGCCAATAAGCAGATGTAATGATCCAAATGTTGGCAGCGATAGTATAGTATAGATAATAAGATTAGTTTCTATAGGAAAAGGTTGAGTATCGAATTTCAATTCTTTATTTGAGATCGCAATCTCTTTAATATCTTGACTAATCGTCAGCTGATTCAGAGAAATCGCTCGAAGTTGTGATGTTTTGAATGTAATCCTAAAGTGAATTACAGGCGCCTTTATTTCATTATATGAAACTTGAAGTTCGAGAATGTCTTCGTTAGGCTTCTCTTTAAAGTGAAAGTATCTTATTTTGTTTCTATTGATTTGTCGCTGAGAGAAAAATGAGACATTAGCCCAATGGCCGTTACCTCTAAGCTTTTGAATATTTCCGAATTGACTTTGTTTAATGATTTCAAATCTGATAAATTGACTCAACTCTGTGTCTGAGTTTGTACTGCAACTTAAATTTGTTGCTGAAATTAAACCGAATGAGTTATGCGGTAAAGCAATTCCTGTATTGTTAACTAAAATCAATTCAAGTTCATAAATCTCAACAAAAAGCGTTGTCTCAGCGGTTTCGTCGTTTTTGTCAAATATTGTTAACAAAACTTTAACATTATTTTTATTGTTTTCAATTTTGGTTTTGTGAACAAATCTAATAAGTCTTTGGTTTATGTCATTTTGAGTAAAGCTCTCGATGGGAGTGTCGATGTTTTTAGTATTTTCAATGAAACTTTGATCGCCATTTATTATGCTAACGATATTATATCTAATTTCTTCAGCAATATTGTCATCGTCTTCTGCATTGAGAATATCTGACGTAATCAGCCGTTTTGTGTTTTTGGCTAATTTTAAAATAGTATTACTAGTGCTCATGACTTTTGGCGCATCATTAATGGGATGCACTTTAATGAAAAATGTGAAGTTATGTCTCTTTCCATGAATAAAAGCGGGCAAATGAAAGAATCGCGAATGAAATTCTAAGTCGAACAGAATGGAGTCATTATAATTCTCAGAGCCGTCGTGAGTGTATCGCACTTTTTCTGTAATTAAATCCTGTAAAGTGAACACATTATCTGTTATTCCGGGAATATTTGTATAATGAGACGATGGCGTGCGATCCCAAACTTCTACTTCTAGTATTCCGTGTTGTGGTGACTGTAAAATATGAAACAAAACTCCACTCTCACTGATTCCATATTTTTGATAATCTAAGACTACATTTATTAAGTTGTTTGTGATGAGATCAGTTCCTCCCTCAGCAATGTTAAGCGGCTCTAATTTTAAAATTTCCACATCAATAAAGGCTTCGTTGTCTTGTTTAGTGTTGAATAGTTTATAATGAGAAGTGAAATTAGGTTTAACACAAACAGAGCTGTCACACAAACATCTAAATTCGTTGAGACCTTCTTGAAAGCATTCGGCGCCTTCAATGCACGGAGAATTATCATATATAAGACACGGAAATTCCCAAATGCATTCACCAGATTTGATTCCTTTAGTTATTTGTGCCTCTCTTAAGCCAATCAATTTCTGTCCCATTTTGATGCCCTTTAGGCAACCTCTGAGTGAGCTATCAGTCGGACCCTCTGATAATATTGATTGCAATCCATGTTGATATGCAATCGATTGCTTATTTAACTCAATTCCGCCCACAAACAATTGGTCACTTAAATCAAAAAATTTGTTGTCCCCTAAACTGGGTCTCAGGTTTCTTGATCTGCCGTCAACTGAAACTTCGAGATATGCAGGGCTGAACTGAATCTCGACGTGATGCCAAAAGCCATCATCAACTAATACATCTGACTGCAGCACTACTATACCATTTCCATCATTGATCGATAACAGTATTCTTCCATTTATTATTTCAACAGAAATGAAGTCTGACTGATGGGCAACACTTCCAGAATTGTAAAAGAGAACGGCAACAGAAGATGACGTTTTAATATCAAAATTAAGAGTTCCCCCATTCCTAACAGAATTTGCAAAACCAGGCAGTATTACATAACTGCCACTCACCACAAAACTAATAGCATCGAAATGAGTGGCTTCAAACTCATTGCTACAGTCGTATGTGATTTCATTAACACCATTAGCTTTTGATGCAGAATAGATTACATCGATTCCATTATAAAACAATTGATCGATACATCCACGATAGTAATGCAATTTTCCCAAATAAAGTTCATTGAAATCACCCAAACCTCCCACATATAAACCAAATCTAATGTTTAATTCGAAGAATTTTCCCGGAATATCAAAAAAAGATGTGTGCAAACCATCAATAGTTAAGGATATTTCTGCGTCTGTTCTTTGAATATCTACGCGATGCCAAATCAAATCATTTAGTTTTAATTCTTTCGATGTAAGCACTGCTTCTCCTGAGCCAAGATTTATTCGTACCTATTGTTCAGTAAAATATATTGAAATAGCTCAGAAATAACTACTCATAGACAGGAATTTTAATCTTCAAACAATTTGATTGAAACTACATTCACATGTACTGTATCATACACTACAGTAGTGATACTCTATATATTACTTTACACCTGCTTTACACTAAAGTGTGATTACTTTGGATGAAATAATATTTAAATAATAAATTTATTTTAATAATTTTATATTTCATACTGAGATTTGTCCGTTTTCAAGTGTTATCAGACAGTAGTCAATAGGTCCGGCGGCCAGAAAAAGCATAGCATCCGACTGATAAGTTTTAAACCGAAAAGAAATGGTTGTACTGCTCTTTGAGTCTTGTAATGGCATTGCAATAAAACTCGAACCATAAAAAGACGCTGCAATAGAAATAATACGCAGTCATATTAAATTATTCGTTAAATTAACCTAGTTAATTAGTTCAGTTAAATTAAAATTTGTTTGAAAATTAAGTGTAATTTTGTTTTACACTTTTAATTTAATTTTTGAAACTAAAGAAAATTGTGTTCAACAATAATTTTTCTCACAAAAGATATACCGACAAAGATATAAAGATTAATAGGGAGGTGATTATGTGAGTCGTCTTATTTAAAAATTTCATAATTTTGTTCTTTATTGAGATAATGGTTTTTAAAATGTTTTTTATAATGAATTCTTTTGGAGGAAAACCAATTTCAAAAATTAATTCCCACTAAAATTTAATTTTTTTTTCTTCAAACATTAAACATATAGTACTTATAAAATTATAAAAGATACCCTAAATGGTGTATATTTCGCACCCTATTATATATTTTTACTTGAATCTGACTTAAAAAGTTGAAAATTAAAAGGGTTTATAAGTATTCAACTCAAAGCAAGAAATATGAATAAATTTCTCCCATTTCTTAGTAAATTTTGTTTTAAGATTACTTTTTAATAAATATAATGCGCATATCATGTATAATACGGTCTTAATATTTTTGAAAATTTTGTATAATGCGCGCACTATACTCACTAATTTAGGTGTATTTAGTGTTGGCGAAAATAGGAAAATTTTGAAGATGTTTTAAAACGTTTTTTAATGCTCCAAAATGTTCTAAAATTACTGACGGAAGATATTGGTGAACCGCTTTTAAC
>JAUJYT010000217.1:0-24277 GCA_033996565.1 Nanhermannia nana
TTCAGCGATAATTCAAGCTTTAATTTGATAGCAAAAAATAATTTAAGCAAAAGTTAAGACATAAAAGTCATTCATATAAGTGACTTATAAATGACGTCATTCTATGTGTTTATCATTTGATGAGAAAAGTGTTGATTCTATTCAGTACTCATTTATTTCTATGATTTCTCTATATTTGACTGATTTTCATGAAAACCACTCTTTTATCGAACTTCTCAGAAATTATTTAAACAAATATATGAATGAATTTTCGCAATAATTTTCAATTCGTTTGCCTTTAATCAGCATTTTCTCAATCATTAAATGAAAGTAACGAAGGATTTGAGTCTCAAAACGAAAATATAAATACATTTATGGGATAATAGTTAAGCATTTAAAATAAAATTAATATTTGTTTTTAGAAAAACATAAAATAAAAATAAATAAATACATAATTACTGTAAACATAACTGAATTGAATAAAATGAGATAACATTTAATGTGAATAATAATTAGTTTGAATGAAATAAACAAATGCTTAACAGAGTAATGCATTAACTCATGTTTTAAGTAAATTATTCACATTTTGTATACAAATAGAACTTCAATTAATTTTATGTAAAATAAAAAAATTTGATTAAATAATTACTCATTGAAAGCATAACAATAAATAGCAATTTAGTTCATTAGGCTTTAGTGCAGACAAAAAGTATCGGAAATTAGATTTGAAATCCGTTTCAAGAATTGAATAAAATGTTCAGCAAATGAAGTGATGAGAGAATAGAATAAAAGGAAAATCAAGTTATACTATACGAGAGGTATACTATACGAGTGGTTCGTGTCAGGCATTAGGCATTTGCGTGCAAATCAGTTTATCATTTAATGACTGCAAATCTCATTACAAAAAATTCATTCAATTAAATAATAAACAAAACTTTATTTATAAATATTTAGATATAATTCTCGGAAATTTTCTTTTTCATCAAACATAATTAATTATATTTTCAAACGAATGAATTATTAATTTTATAGCTGAGTAATAATAAAAGAAAAAGTCTTATACAGTCTTATACTCGGAATTGAATTTATATGACTTTAAGACGGAATTAATACATAACAGCCTTTTCTTGCGTAAGGATTGTGAGGAAAATGTAATTGAATTAACTTTTGAGGAAGTTATTAAAGAAATAAATTTTTCAAAATATACAATTTGATAAAATTTGAATCTTTGAATGTATTTCACATCTAATAAATAATTTTCTAGAAATTCAAATTAAAGATATAATAAATAAAACGAAAGCAAAAAAATTTTCATCAGATCAAAAAGTGTTTTGATTATAAAAATAACGATTTAAGCGCTTAATGAATATTATTTTGATCAATATTATAGAAATAGTTAAATTGATTTTAGGTTTAATTAATAAAATATGTACAGAAGCCTTATCTATTACGGTAATTAAATTAACATAAATGGAGTTGAAGTCAAAGTTCTTATGGAATGATAAGAACAAGAAATTTAAGGAAATTAAAACACAGTATTGGACGGCTTGAAAATAGAAGCGATTGATAATTAAATAATTGATAATTAGAAAACAGTTAAACAGCTCACAACTATTTGTACCCATAGGAAGGTATGCTTGAATAACCTTAGTATGAACTAAATTTAGCACTGCTTTGAATTGCAGAGCACTAGAGTTACCTCATATGGAATAGAGTGTACATCAAGAAAATAGGTTTGCTTTGAGACCAAACTTAACAATTACTTAATAAGAACACCAGTGCTTCATGAGATAGGATTAAACGTAATTCAAGTCATAATACAATTAAAATAGTAAAATACAACTAAAAATAATAAATAGTGCAATAGTTTCGCAATGATGTGGATTCAAAATTCAAACACATCGACCAATTCAAAGGCACACTTAAAACGAATACATAGAAACACATATTCATGTTGTGGAGCAGACGCAACACTGCACTAAAGTGAGGTGAAACCAAATCAATGAAAGCCAAGTATGAGACAAATGTCACACTAACTCATGGGAGAGAGTATTTCAAGAATAGATCGCACAAAAAATTATACCCTATTTATTCACATTAATTATGGCAAAAGTGTGCTTAATATGTATCAAATTAAAAAAGTCTAACCTTTTTTGGGAAGTTCTTCATTATCCAAAGGGTTTCCGTTGATTTTTTTCCGGTCATGATTAGTACATCGCTTGGCTTTCAAAATAGTTGATGTCTGAATGGCTGTTGACACAGATTGTCATTAATTCAATATTAGACTACAATTTAAACACTAAACAAATCACAACTCTTACAATTTGTTGCTGATTCACAGCTGTTACTACTTGTGCATAAAGTTGACTGCAATGTTGATGGCTTTACCTGCATAAAGAAAACTTTCAATTAATCAAAATGTTATCGAGTTTTTATTGCTATTATTATTATTATTATTATTATTATTAATTGTATGGGTTCTGAATATCTATTTTTTGAAAACTTTATTAATTACATTAAAATTTCTCAAATATTTTTCAAATTTAGAGAGTAAAAAACCATTAAATGTTGCTTTTGTGTAACCTAAAAATTACTTAAAATATTTACTTAATTACTGGCAAACATTGGTTGTGCTTTCAATTAAGGCTCTATTTTCTATGCAGTGTTCGACTTATTTTATAATGAAGTTAATGTCTCAAAACTTTATGACTGAACTTACAATAGATCTAATATTGATTTAATAAATACCAGAATAACATATCATAACATTGAAATAGAGCACCAAATTTCAACTCCACATCAATGGAGTGGAATTGAAATAGTTAGTAGAGTTTGAGATCACAGCTGTGGAGGTTAAGTGGAGTACAAAATTTTGAAATTTTGTTCTCTATACTGGAAGTTAAAGTGTATATCAAGTTCATGACTGTTTGCTTTGCACTAATTTCAGTTAATTTTAATTTTAAAAATCCTCATAAATGTTGATAAGTATAACACATTTTGTGATTCAACACTTCCTTTTAATTAAAAATTAAACTAAAAAGAGATATATTTAGAAAATTAAAAACATTTCACTCTTATAAAAGTTGAGTTAATAAAAGAATTAAAACCAATAGTTTGTATTTAGATTAGATGCAGACATAAAATATAGGGGCGTCTGAAAAGTGAGTGTAATGGAAGCCTTGAAGCGATTTTTTAGTTTTTCTTACATTAAATTTAAAAACAGCCAAATTTAGCTGAAAAGCACAGCTGATTTCATTGAGACATTAATGTGTTGTTAATGCATAATTAAAATATGGATTTCAAGATATATTTGAAATTTGATTAAAATCTCAAACCTTTTAAGATTTAATTGAATACACAAAGCAGATAGAGATTCAAAAAACTTAAAACACCACATATTCATGAAAAAGATAAAGATTAAGAATATTAACTCAGAATTTTCCTAAGTTGTACAGTTAGTCCAATTACACCAACTTTTGAGACACCCTTCTATTTAGTTAACTTTCAAAGCAAATAATAGCCCTTTTCTTCTCTTTATTGACAAAATAATGAAACGAACGCTTTTATTAGAAGCTGTAAAATATATTGTCCGCTCATTTACATACATCTCATACCAAATAATTACATTCGCATTTTTTATTGGACTCAATCAAAATCTAAGAGAAGACTACTATTCAGAACAAAATCTCTGTCAATATTTCATAAAAAAGTGTTTTTAATATAAATAATTAAAGACTTAATTAAATGAAAGCTTTGATTAGTACTCAACGAATCCCAATAAATACAAATTAAATGTTTCAAAACAAATATGTTTTCTATGTAAACATTGTATGAAAAGTGCATTTATTATAATTAATTTTTAAGAAAAGTAATATTACCAGAGAGTACAGAAATTGGCAATTCTTCAGAAAAAAAATAAACTATCTCTCAAAAGCATCGTTAAATTCAAGACTTGATTTTTGCGAACAATCATAATAAGTGGGAAATTCTTTTTGGGTCTTTCGGGAAATTACATGCAGTCAAAAGAATATGAATAAATAATATTTAGTAAACGGGTAAATACAAAACATAGGTTTAATAGAAATAAGTAAACGCTCGAAATAGAATGAAAGGCTAGTTTTCTGTTTTGACGCAAACAATTATTACCGCAAATAAAGACGGGGGCGGATGAGCTTACAAATGCAGTGGAGCTCTCCTTCTCTAAGGCAACTCAAACTCAACCAAATGCTCAACGCGTGCTCCTTAAGAATCTAATACCAAAACTACGAGTGAAACTACCGAACAGTGCATTCGCTCAAAGGCATCTTTACTCCAATATTACGGGGGCGTTATAACCCTTGACCTTTCATTGTCCATACGGAATAAAAAACAATATCACGACTTTCTGACGTTGTCAACAATCAATATGAGGCACAAAAACATAGATAATGACGATAATCAAAATAATTTTACAAATATTTGTCATTATTTATAAAAAAAAAAACTCTATTATTGAGTCATAAATATCATAAATCATTTATTAGACAATAGATTTGAATAGATTTGAATAGAATTCATTTGAATAAATATTTGCTTAAAGAAAGTAAACGTATGTTTGGCTGAAGAAAGACATTGAAGTCGGCAATCAATAAAAAACATAATGAAGAATAATGTGAATACAAAAACTGATTACCTTTTGAATAATGAAACATCTCGGACTATATGAGCAGCAAATGTACGTGTCGTGAGAATTCAAAATTGGGGAAAGTGTTTGAAATTGACTTCTTGACTGATTATACAGAGATCCCGAACGTGACCCACATGAGGTCCTTTCGTCGGACCAAATGTTTGGCCGCCGCGAAGACAATCGATTAGACATCGCCAACGATATACACGAAGAGAGATCGTGAATGAATTGTGTGGACCGATGTCTACAATGTTGTGCTTCATTGCTGCAAATGGCAGACGGCGGGCGCATAAGTGCGGCCACTCTACCATCTGTTAGGCCTAAATACTTATATGTCTTAACCGTGATTCTAATCTTTGTCGATATTACTATTCAATAACTGGTGAGAAACCGCTTTTCAATTAATACCGATTCAGATATGATCACAAACAGCGAGAATAATAACAATCACCTGTCAAATGACTTATATGTTAGCAATAAGAGCAGCCACTGGTTGCTTACTCT
The DNA here is from genome assembly GCA_033996565.1 of Nanhermannia nana. Classification (NCBI taxonomy): domain Eukaryota; kingdom Metazoa; phylum Arthropoda; class Arachnida; order Sarcoptiformes; family Nanhermanniidae; genus Nanhermannia; species Nanhermannia nana. Next base: position 5,150 of record JAUJYT010000217.1, read on the forward strand.
CAATCTATTTTCTATTTGAGAGCAAAACTAACAGTTAAGATGAATATTACTGTAGACTCAGTAGACTCAGAGTTTGCTTCATTTTATCGAATAGAACACAAAATACAAGTGAGAACTTTCGCTATCGATTTCGCCGTCGCCTACATTCGCATCACATTCTGCTCAACAGAAACACTCTAAACGTAAAGCTTACGTAAATTACTAGAAGACATGCTCCAGACTTTGCTCAACGATATATAACATTTATGATAACAAACTTGTTATTCCAACCTGTTATGTGTTTTCATAAACCTAACTAATAACCAATAATCGTTTCTATTTTATATCAATTTATTTTCTTTTTCTAAATCTCAACAAATCTTTAATTTTATTATTATTACTATTAAACTAATTCATCGCCATTTAATTTCAATCTATCTGTAAATTGACTCCAAAGTTAAGTACATCTACTTTTTGCAGCATTTCGTGACTTTATATTATTTAGTTTTAGATTTCAAATTACATAAACATTTGCTTTAACTGATTGATTAATTAATTAAACTAATTCACAAAATTCAAGTTAACCTTTGAAACAAACTAAAAGGTAAATCAATTGACCAAAAAGACGACAACCATTTGAATCGACTCAACCACTATCAGAAATATCGATAAGAAAATTGACGAAAGCTGTGGAACAAAATTGAATATAAAAATAAACATAACCTCATATGATATTATATTTAACAACAGACGAAAACATATTTATCTCTTTAGGGAAATAAATAACTGAATTATGTTTTGCAGAAATTCGTTATTTCTAAGCTATTATAACAGAGATAGCATTTTACGCCAAAAATAACACCCATTTAATGAATATATATATTATACTGAATGCAAATTAAGTACAAATTAAAAACTTTCAAAACATACTGTATATGAATTACTACTACTCAGAAAAATATACCATATTTTGAAAATTTTGTACGAAAAGGTTGATATACTGTACTGTATAAGATTGAATGTTTTCTTTTTTAATACATAAAATATAATGTTTTCTAATAAGGATCAGTTGTGATATAAATAGTTTGAATGAGAGTTTAGTTATTGAGCACAATAAGACACAGGAGTCAGATAAGTGAGCAGATGATTGCTCGTAATTACTTATTCATAATTTGTGATCATATAAAGGATGGAAATAAAAAGCAAATTCATATAATACTAATTAGAGCTTTCGCTTGCATAAGAAGTAATTGAAGGCATTGTATTATTTAACCTAAAATAAACTTTTATGACAGACAAATCACTACAATTTAGAGATACGTTGGCGGATGTCTACTATTTCCTCGTTCAACACTTGTTCAAACAAAAGCTTTATTACATTAAATAATATAATAATTAAAATAATATTCAAGTTCACAAAAAACTGTTTAATTCAAAAATCATAGCTTATGTTCATTTGAAATATAATACCAAAAAAGTTTATAAGTAAACATATTTTGCCCTATTTTCAAGTTTAAAATACATAAATTCCATTATTTTACACTCAATTAACGCCAAAATTTTAATTAAGTTATTAATTAACAACTAAGGTTAGGGTTTAATTAAGAGAGAGTTTAGGAATTAATTCTGTAAAATTAATTTTATGTGAATTAAAGATAAAATAAAATAATAGTAAAAAGAAGTGTTGCTTAGCAACGAAAACATAGTGGGATGAAAATTCTTTCGGAGTGCTCTTCAATTCAGCTTCAATTTAGCAAAAACTATTAGAAGGCACGCAAGCGTTGTTTCAAACACTACTTTTATATATGAAGCAGAAGGCGGTTCCTATTTTGGTGGACAATATGTACAGTTAACAATAGATCTATAAATCCATTCCATTTCCAGTACAATAAATTTATTTTACAAAAAATTGCCTCAAAAACCACTTTAAAATCGATCCTATGATTGACAATATTTGAATTGAGAAATGTTTTTCACGTTTTTTATTTTATTGACAAAATTGCACTCAATTTATAGCTTTGTTTACTAATTGGGAGAAAAATACTATTATGTATTATTTCCTAAAAGTTTAATAACCGGTTAAAGTTTGTCGATTACAACATGAATGATAATAAGACCCTTACAGCAAATGAGTTAGGATTAGGTTCTGTTTGATTCTAAATACCAAACTTAATCCTAACAGAATCCTAATATTGTGCAATAGTGATAGATCCGGCATAAGACAGATTTGAATTGATTGACTGGCTGTACACTTACAACACCAACGCATTCCTCGTCTAAATATAAGTTAATCGTCTCGACAAAAATAGTACTAACAATATATTTATATTTTAAAGCTATTAATTGATAAATCGATTTCCGCGATCTTATGTCATAAAAACTCTGTTTAATGTTCGTAATTGATTTCATTATTGTTATTATAATTGATAATTATAACACTTTAATCGTTAATAGATTGAGTTAAATATCCAATAATTATAAGAAGTTCATTAAAAGTTAATTATGAGCAATGAATTGCATAAAACTTTAAACAGATCCATGTTTTACAAGTTAAGAGAGAATTTCCAAAATTAGTAGTAAAGACACTTTCTATGAATTTTAAGTATATTTATTATAAACTTATTTATTTAAACCTCAATTTAAAAACATTTAAATTTATTTCAATTACGAATTTTAAACCATCAAAATGTTAGCCCTTATTAAATATGGCTCTTCAGAGTTGATTAATCTAATTAAAAAATGATGTCAGTCAGTCTGTTTATCTGTCTGTCTCTCATTTCGCAATACTGTAATCAAAATTTAAGGAAAAGTTTGCATTTATGAGATTTAAGATTCATATAAGATATAAAAACATTAAAATAAAAAAATGAAACATCTATTTGTAAATGTTATCAATGCTTTTAAGCGTTCCTTTAATTTATCAAAAAAATTGCGGCTTATATAACACGTTAGTTGTATTTGTTTATCAAAAATGCATAACTCGTTAAGCAAAGGGACTGTTATTTAAATATTTAAATACGGGTAAGCAATTAATTAACATTCATTTTATGCAAATCATGCCTATAATTGTTGAGACAAACTTTAAAAAGACATTTAAACTAAACTTTTGAGTTTGATATAAATACCAGATTTCAATTCAAATGTAATTAAAACTCAAACTAAAAATTCAAAGGTTTATAACATCCGTATAAGTAATACACACCGTTAGAAAAAAATTGCAAACACTCTCATATTTATATTTAATTTATTTATTAATTTTTTTTTCAAAACCTGAAATAAAATTAGAATAAGAAAAAGGGTTTTCGCGATATATCGCACTCCGCACTCATACAATGACATGAAATGAATCATCAAAAACCATAACTTTGACTTAAATTTATTTGCTTTCTGCGTAAAGTTTAAAATAAGATCTTCAAAGAATATTAAAATTATAATTGACCTGATTTTGAGAAGTCATTGTCATTTGGAGTTTTAACATATTTTCGAGTCCTAATTACAAGTTGTATAGTATGTGAAAATTTCACTTTAATATCTTTGAGTTTCATCATTATATCGTTCACCGCATTGTGATTCTGATTTAGTGACCATTTTTTGATTATCTAAAGTAATGTTCAAAAGTTGATGACTTTTAGATAATCAAAAAAATCATTTATACATAATTCCAATTTTTTGAGAGCACTCATAATTTTCTTGAATATCGGCTGAGTTTAAGATATAATTCCTAAATATTAACTTTACTTAATGATAATGATGTGATTGTTAAACAAAATCCTGTAAACCATTACTCAATAGTCATAAAGTTTGAGTATTGTATTGACGGGAGATTTGGTCCGATGAGCGCTCTATCTATTAATTTACTACTAATTATTTGCTATTTGAATGTCGAAATTCATTTGCAAACTATTTTATTCCATGTGTGACCACATTTCAGGCCTTTGACTAACAGTTTATATTAATTATTCGCAAATCATAACAGTAATACCGAATTAAAAATGCTTTTTGTTCTCTATATGTCATGAATGTGTCCAATCAATTATTAGACTAAACAAACAATTATTGCTACTCATTGTTCGTGTTCTGAATGGACACATCAAATAACACAAAAAAAACAATTCATTCAATAATATGCTATCAATTCATTCTATAATATGCTATCATTTGTCAACTTTATGCCAAAACAAATCACATTAAACTTGAAAGAGTTTATAAGAAATCTTATAAAATGTCCGCATTTTATTCTCACAATTATTACATAATAATTATTGTTATAAAATTTGTCAATTCTTCGAATCATACTTCCAATTAAGACTTTTGAATGTTTTCAGAAAATAATAGATTCAGTTTACAGAACCTGTTCGTCAATTCCGTAAAAGTTATGTTTCATCAGAAAAGAGAGATATAAGGAATTGGTTGGGTTTAGATTTTAGACTAAAGCGGTGGTTCTCATACTTTTCCAATTGAGGTACCACTAAATGCCTGACAAGACTGTTGCCGAACATATTTATAAAGAATAAATGTTTGTCTGACATTTGAAAGACAAGGAAAATTGCAGTCATTTTATAATAAATAATATAAAAGTTCTAAGAAATGTATTTACATATTAATAGTTTTGGGTAAAATTTTAAAAAATAGCGTTTAAAGAAAATTTTTATACAAATTTTATCAAAAGACTGCACAAACAGTCTAACAATCAATAAGTAAAAAAAGTTTTATAAGTTTTTACAAACTTTAAGGAATACTTTTCTAAACCGTATGCAACCAAACCTCTATCGGATATTTTTATTTTACATATATTTTGAAAAATATTTCAAAATAAATACTAAAAGTTATATCTAAAAGAACAACAACTTTATCCTTAGTTGAAAAAAAACTGTCGACTCAATGAGAGAGTGGGCGACACTATGGGGTCAGAGGTGTCTCACTTCATATTTTTGAATACAATTTCATAAAAGAAATTTGCGGAACAGCTAAAGAGGTGCCGAAGAATTACTCATACATTTGAAACAATTAAAAACTTATTAAAACACAAAATAATAAAATCATAATTTGTTGGACTGTTTGTTACCTAAAGTCTTCCTAAAGTGAAGTGTGGGCGCCGGCAATGATTATGTAATTATTTTACAATTGAATAATTTTCATTATCTGACATAATTTTCAATTAACAAAAGTTTGTTTCGCTTCACAACAAAAAAGTCGTCCATTCGTTACATTACAGAAAACTTGAAATTTATAAAAATTCAATTTTAACCTTTTATTAAAAGTTGAGAATTCAAGTAATCGTTACAAAAATCTATAAATATTGAGCTTATCTTAAAATATACGACAATAACTGAGATAATTATAATTATTTGCTCTTAAACTGAGACCATATCTATCGAAAGAGAACATAACATAATATAATATAATATAATATAATATAATAATAAAGTATTTTTAGCAAAAAGTTAACTCAAAATCATTCACTTTAACAGTTTTGAACTCAATATAATTGAACTTTAATTTAAAAATAAAAAAACACTTTTAGTATTATATTTGACGCTAAAGTTTTCAAATAAATAAAACAAATAAGAAATCAATTAATTAATAATTAAAGTTGAGGTCAAATACTGTTGACATCGATTAGTAAACGCTTCAAAAAATGTGATATAAATGATAACCAATTCATATCATAATTAGTTAATTAAATATCAAATTAATTGATAACAAATATAGCATTAAAAGCATTAAAAATCGCCTCAAATAAGAGTTACACCAAAAAAAACGCTAAAATCATAGGATAAGTAAACCATAGCTGTCCTCAAAATATCAGAATTTTTATTATTATTGCACAACAATTGAGTTACGCTTTGGTTCGCACTTCATGTCAATCACAATCAGGAAGTATTATAACTATTATATTATTACTGCATTTAATTCTCTTTTAAATATAATTTTAATTAAAAAGTCAATAAAATTCACAAAACTTACCAAAAAAATAAAACCATTTATAGTGAAAAAACGATAAATGAAGAAAAACAATAATATCCACAAATATTTGACGTTTTGATTAAAACAAAACAAAAAACGAATAAAAGTCGACTAAAAATATGTATTAATAATAAAGTTTAAAAAGTAATTGTGATCTAAAGACAGATTTGAAGACAGACTTGAAATGTTTTAAAGAGAAATAAAGCACTATTAGTGTTCACACTCTTCACAACTCATATAATAATCGGCTTAAAAATGTATTGAAGAGAACTCTCAGAACCGACAAATTGTCCCACTTTTGGAAACTCATTAAATTAAACTCAAAGTACATAAAGATATAGTAATAATAGTAATGATAAACATGTCTTTAAATGCAATCACAACCAAACGTTTGCAATATATTCACAAAATAGTCGTTTAAAATGTTAATTAAGTTTAAATTAAAATCAAATAAACGCATAAATGAATGCGTAAACAAAACACAATTTCTTTGAGTTGTTGTTTATAATAATATTTTTTGTTAATATTTTGTGCACAAAATCAAACCAAAAATGTGATTCAATGCAGACTCAAAGCGTCCATTGTATGCCTCTATGACATCATCTATTAATTACGTTACACTCTAACCGACATATGAGGAAACCCTCTCTTATGTTACGCTATTATTAACATTACTCCCAACGGCGAATAGGCATAGACGAGGCACTCGAACCTCATATTCAGAGACGTAATAAGTTTGTGTGCTTTATGTCAGTCAGGGGTCGACTTCTAATAATCATTTATTAACTAATTCTAGTCATAAAAGTTTTTGGTACAGAAAAATATTTCTTTGATATGTAGCACAATCTCGGATGAACTCATGTTGGTATGTCTTAAGCCAATGTCCAGAACCATTTGGCTGACCTGACATGACCTCTCTTTGTTCATCAATTAGTCATTTTAAGTTAATTTTGATGATTAGGTCAACTCAATAGCCAAACACATACAGTATAGGCTCCTCCCAGACAGTGCTCTTTAGTGATGGGAAAACCAAAGCTTTCATATTATATACTTTTTTAGCGAAGTTTCTATGACTATAAGTATGAGATGAAACGAAATTTGATGAAAACCCTATTTTATAAAAATTATTATTAGAATCTTCCATAAAGTGGTTTTTCTCAAGCTTTGTAACACTTAATGATTAGGGAAATGCTTCTCATTTACTTTTGTTTTTTAACTCAGGTTTCATTCTTTCAATAAGTTTTCATTATAAGTATATTAAAACTGATTGTTTAGGGTTTTATTTAATTGTTTTTACCAATCAATCAAACTTTTGTGTAACGAAATATCGCTAAAAATCATAAGTCTCTCAAACAATCGATTGCTTAAGAGTTTGAAAGCATTAAAACTTTGCATATATTCCTTCTTTCCCTTAATTTTATTATAAATAGAATATGTTTATGAAAACAATGAAATTATTTCTCTATAAATAAATCTAAAGAACTATAAAACAATTCCTGATGTAAACAATTTTCGGTTTTCAAGCCTTAGGTTAGGTCTCAATGAACTGTAGATATAATAGAAATGCTTTGATTTCTACGAAGTTCTCGAAAGCCATCACTTAATCAATGTTTCGCTCGTAATATACGGAAAATTATAATTTAATTTAAAAAATAGTAATTTTTTGTTGTTTTTATTTTTAAAACTAATACTAATATTTTGATATTTATGTCATTTTTCACAATAAATTTTTCACTTTTCATAACAATTTAATTAATAATTCAAATAAAAAGTCAAACATTTTTCTCAAATAATAATTTTCATTAATATTAATAATAAAAATGAGAAAATAGTTATTTTATAGGATTTTAACTGAAAAAGCTTTCAAAACATTTAATGCATTGAATTGACAGCTGTTTACTGTTTATACTGTTTGTCGTGTTTATAGTGTTTCAACATTTTAGTGAATTATGAGTTTGAAGACTAAAGCAATTCATTTAAAAGCAAATATCAAAATGTTTTGAATAATAATTAAAACTAATTTTGATTTTTCTGAACAGTTGAATGCAATTAAAGCAATACATTAGTAATAAAACGTAAAAAAATATTTAATCGAAAACTATTATCCGAAATGTCTTCTCCTTCTCTACCAAACAGTGAACACGAAACTGATTGTGAGCCGAATCGGTCTTCAGAGTCGACTTCAAGTCCTTCAAGTCCTTCATCTCCGACCTCAATATTGAACAATGATTTGCGACAAAACTTACAGTTAAGACAATTGAGTTCAACGATTATGAATCACTTGCAATGGATAAACGACTTCAGTCCCACCGCTATATTCCAGAGCTTTTTGTCGACCAATCCTTTCCGTAGACGTAATATTAATAAACAGATGACTGATAATAGCCCTCAAACTCCCAAACAAGCTGATGATAGGCCGATCTCACGTATACTCAACGGCACACTCATCCCAACCGCTAAATCAATCGAATTCATAGAATTAGCGAACTTTGGAATCGTTGAAATTGATGACAGCGAACGAGGAGTTGGACATGACTTCAGAGTATAATAATTTATATTTTAATCTCCACTTTATTTTCAAACATTCAATTCAATTAAGTATTTAAACCGTCAGCTTTGGCGTTGAGTGAGCGCTAATCCTATTTTCCAAGAGTTTTATTTATTTTTTAGACTCAACTTATGTTTGAGTACTTAAAAGTTGTTTATTTTGAGCCATTTCTCGAATAAATATATAATTTACAAAAGAGCTCTCACTCAGCCCTAAGTAAGCTTAAGATTCTAATAAGGGATTGTTTTATAGACCTTTTATAGACCTATAACTTGCTCTGAAAGTAGACATGAATTTGATTGACTAATTAATTATAAATTGTTTTTATAAAGCAATGCGATATTCGTTCCCCGACTTGGTGTGACAGTTGTGGCGAATTCTTATGGACACCTGTTGTCAGCGAAGACCTAACGAACGTTGTCTCGAACACTGATTGCGCGAAATATCTTCAATGCTATAATTGTAAATATATTTGTCATTTGAGATGTCGAGCAATCGTTCGCATTGACTGTCAGGGAGTGGCAGAAACTCCTTATTTATTGCAAAAGCTTTCGAGACCTTCTTCTCCACTGTTTCGCGAGTCATTAAAATCAAAGATTGCTAAGTATAACGAGAAGAGAAGAACCAAAGGGTCTGGCCTTGGGATCACTTTACTTGACGAAGAAAAGCAAACATTTCGGGGCTTTTTAAGGGTTAACTTGAATTTGACGCGTCCTATAAATGTGATATCAGGAAGACGTCCGCCGTCTATATATGATATTATTAATGAAGAAGAAACAAACGGTACGATTAGGAGAAGGACATTAACCAGTTTTTATATGCCTCGCGATACTGTTAAGAACATACATATCACCAGTGAAAACACTAGTCTTCATGTTATCAAAGCTATGCTTAAGAAGTTTAAAGTTGTTGATAATCCACAAAAGTTTGCGCTTTATTTGCGTTCTAACGATCCGGTGACTGATCTGACTGTACTTAAGCGTATTGGTGATCACGAAAAACCTTTACTTATTCAATTGGAATGTGATGAAGATGTCGAACAAAAACAATTCGTACTTCAAGAGAACGACACCGGAGATATCGCTTGGGATGCATTTGAAATTCCGGAGTTGAATAACTTTCTCAAAATTTTAGACAGAGAAGAAAAAGAACATTTGACTCAAGTTATCGTCAGATATAAACTCTTGAGGGAAGCTATTAATAAGGTTATCGATGCTGAACAACAATTCAACTAAATTTGCATTTTATACAAAACTATTTTATATCCGATGCAGTATTTATTTATCAAAACTAAGCATAAGATATATACAGATATTTAGAAATAAGAAGTTTTATTAGCAATTATTTATTATTATTACAGTTTTGGTTTTCAAAGTTTTTTGGTTTTGGTCGTTATCTTTAATATAAAATTATTTGTTATGAAATGGCAGCTCATTTCAATGTCAGTTTCCATTTGTTTTTTTAAATGTGATTTCTTTATAAACGAGAACTGATTTTCAGAATAATTGTATTGATAAACAAGTTTTCATATTTGTTCGCAATAAAGTTTAACTTCAATTTTCAAAATCATTCCTTTTAATTAAATAAAGTAGATTTCTATTAGAGCAGTGTTTATCAAGCCTTGAGCTTTTCAGGCTCAGTGGTGAGCCTGAGCCTCACAAAATGACATAAAACTGAGCCTCTGAGCTGAGCCTCACTTTGTTAGGAACTTATAATTATTCCATTTTATTGATCAAAATTTTAAATGTTGGACAATATTTAAGGTTTCAAATATCTGAGTATAGGTTGAGAAGATATTAAATCTTTTAAATACAGGTAAATGCAAATGTTCGAGTCAATATTCAAAACACAAAATTTTCATTTTGTATATCATAAAATATTTTCTACGAAAACTTTTACGTATTCCTGCTTTCAAAATAGCTTTCAGGCTCAGTCAGTATGAGCCTCACTAAAAACCCTGAGCCTCGAGCTGGTAAACAATGTATTAGAGACAAATCAACGCAATTATTAATGGGTCATAAATTGCAGATAAATTATAAATAAACAAAATCCTGTAAACTATCGAAAGAGTTTATTTAAATTTACATTAATATCAGATAATAGTGTTTAATATCTACAACAGTTTCTATTTATCTATCTATTGATAATTGCAATCAGAGCCCAACTCAATGATGTGAGTGGTGGTCATCTGTCTTCTTGAGAACAGTGGCCTCTAATAAGATAGTGATCAGAAAGAGAGGTATTCCATAACGCCATCCAAAGGTAACAATTTTCCAAGTCCTCCATCTTTGAGTGCCCCATACCTTTCGGTCGTAACGCCAAACCTCATTCCTATGCATTATAGTTATTACAGGTATTAAAATGTTATACAAATTATCATTTTATAATACTATCAAAACATCAACGCATTCAGACCTAAGCCACGGATCCTTTAGACCTCTTGCGGCCAATTTCTTCTGCACCTCAGACAGTTCTGGGATGTCCTCCACTTTGTATTTTCTCCAATCAGGAATATGAGTCCCGGGCGGCAAATGAAGGCCAGGGGTTGGCGGTCGAGGCGCTGCCGGACCCAAATTGCCTCTCTCGGGCCTCTCTTTCAAAACGTCAGAAATATATTTTATAAGCATTTCATCTGATAATCAGTTATTAAACTATAAAAACAATTTCAAATCTAAGATATTTCTTAAAATAATATTAAATTTGTTCTGAGACTAAAATATGTCTAAATTTGATGAACAAGTGCTTAAACAGTTTGTTTTGGTTATAAAACACAGCAATACATGAATTACGTCAACAAAAAATCCATTAAAACTAATGTTTGTATTAATTTATTGATAAAGCGATCGCATAATTGGGTCAATAGTTTGACGTAATTTATGACAGTTTTATTAAAATTTAGATCAAAACAAACCAAATATTTTTGATATAAATTATTATTAAATTAATAGTGTTTTTAATAATAATAATTATTACTATTATCTGAAACGTGAGCACAAGTGATGGGAAACTCTCAAAGCCTGAAGTCTCACATCGAAAACGCCGAAAGAACGGGTGTTTTTCAGTTAACAAAATGCAGTTTAACTGAGTTTCCGAACGATATCATTAAACTCAACAAAAACTTACGAACACTCGACTTATCATACAATAAGTTGCGAATCATTCCTCCAATCATTGGTCAGTTCCAGCAGTTGAAGAGTTTGTCGCTTAATAACAATCGCATTGCTTTAATACCGAATGAAATTTCAAATCTCAAGAAACTGGAAGTTTTGACGATTAATAACAATTTGATTAAACAATTGCCTCAATCTTTGTCGAAGTTATCAAACTTGCGAAGAGTTATCCTTTCGAACAACGAATTGACAGCTTTTCCGACTGTTTTCTCAAATCTAAAACATTTAGATTTTATAGATTTGTCTCACAATAAAATCACTCAAATTCCAGATGAAGTCAAATATATAAACGCGTCTGAAATCAATCTGAATCAGAACCAGATATCAGTTTTATCCCAATCAATAGCCGAATGTCCGAAACTGAAGGTTTTGAGATTAGATGAGAATTGTTTGCAACTCTCTGCCATTTCTGACAAGATTTTGGTTAATTCGCAAATCTCTTTACTAGCAGTGGACGGAAATTTGTTTGAGTTGAAAGACTTGCATCACTTGCCAGGATATGAGGCTTATATGGAAAGATATACCGCTACAAAAAAGAAGATCATGTAATTTCTTCTCACTTTCCTCCACTTCAAGCACTTCACAATTCTTAATATATTTTTATTCATATAATTATTCAATTAATTGTCAAAATTGTCTACAATTGTATATCTTCCACAAATCAATCACAATATTTCACGAATTTATTATTAAAATAGAGAACAAATATTAATATCTGTTAATTGTTATGAATAATTGTATGGTTTTATTATTAATTTTGTTGATGTATTTCCCAATTTTATGCTTAAACATTGAATTTCTTATTTATTTCTGATTTTATAACTATTAAAAAGTATTGATTAAACTTTTCTTTTGTCAAAAACTATAAAATTTATTTAAATTAAAGTATTCTTTGCACTGACTTAAGTCTCAACGGAGTGTCAATTGTGTAATAGTTATGACTTATAAGTAATGAACAAAATAGGTTCGATAACCTCGAGCCTGAGCCTAAACTAATATATTAATCTAAATATGATATGAAATATAATGTGTCTAACTTAGGATTAATTTTATAAAATGCTTAGTTTTAAACTGATTTTCTCAGGAAAGGTTGTGTATTTAGAAACTTTGAAAGTAAACAACTCATGGTTTCATAGCTTAAAAGTTAGTGTCAAATTTTGTGATCATTTTTCAGGCTCAACAGCCTGAGCCTGACGAGCCTAGGCTCAAAAACTTCAAAGCCTGAACCTGTAGGCTCGAAAAGGCTCTCGAGCCGAGCCTAAAGCCTAGGCTCAGCCTATTTTGAGCATTACTTATAAACCTAACAGCCTTTCTAAAAATTAATGTTCGAGACTCGCCCTCAAGAGTTGTACATTAATTATCAAAAAAATATCTTAATTTAAATGCAATAGTTTTAGGTATATCTTGCATTTTATTGCATTTTTTTAATAAATTTTTTTATTTCAAGAAATTTCAGATAAAATTCGGAAAATTTAGATATTATTTTAAAACTTTTAAAAATGTGAGTAAAAAGCAAATACCTGTGTGTATGCATTCTCTTAATTTCTTGATCGGCACTCATTTTTTAGTTTACAAAAGTTTTAAAGATTAGAGAAAATGTCAGATTTTAGACATTGTGTAGACTCTGTTAATAACACATTTACAATAAGTGATTACCCAACAAATCATTTAATTATAATTAATTTTTGACAATACAGTGAATATAAAATACAAACTGTTCAGCCCTTGACAGTCAAATCCAATACAATAATAATTTAAATATAGTATTAAATGTAAAATTACATCTCAAATAACAAAAGTGTATTAAAGGCTCATTAAAAAAGGTTTTCCTGTTGTCAGTAATAAAGAAGTAATAATAGTGAAAATAATTTGCAAAGCATTCCTAATTTAATTAAAGTTAATTTTTTAAAAATAGATATAAGTTCGTATTGTAATCGTATAATAATAAGTATTGAACATTTGATGCCAAAAGCCTAATGAGTAACCTATAAGTGAATCTATTTTCATAAGAGTATAACATTTTTATATGCATTAAACGATAGAACAATGTTAAGAAAGAAAATACTATCAGAGAAATTATCAAATAATAGATTTCGATGATTATTGATAACAAAACTGACAACAATCACATCCAATACAAAACATCTAAATACTATTTAATGAAAAAGTGAGACAATATTCGTATTACTAAAACAGTTATTATATTTAAAGTAATATTAATTAAAGGAAAGGCTAATTAAAATCAATGAATAGATAGATCAAAAGCTTATAATTAAATCTAAAAGAGGTGGTTTAGAATCCGTGAACTTTGAGCTGTTCTGGTTTAGCGATTTTGACTTTAGTGAGAAATTGACAGATATTGTTGCGTTGGTCGCCTTGTAGTTGAATCACTTCTCCATATTCTGGGTGCTCAACAACAGTTCCATTACAAGCGAACTCCTATAATCAATAGCATTACATATAACATAAATGCGATACAGCCCATCCCATCTCAACCATACCTTCTTGCATGCCTTCACTATTTTCTTCTTATCGTAATTGTCGGAAATTCCCTGAACAGTAGTCAATGTTTTTCGTCCGTTTCGCTGTTGTATACGAATGTGAATCAGCCCGTCCTGGACTCCACTGTCGTCGGCTTTGATCGCATCAGCGAATGGGTCTGTAGTTAACAGTATTAATGTTATATTGCATTATAAAATGTCTTTTTTTACATCTATTTCTATTACTGTAAACTATTTCTGTTTAAATTTATTGCAAATTAAAGTTTTTAAGATATCAATGAATTTAATACAAACCAAATGTTTTGAGATTTTGAATACCACCCGAAGACATACAGCAAATATTTCAATCGATTTTATTTTATATAAATACAAATCAAATACAATTTATTTAATTAAAAAATGTTATATTTTTTAATTATTTATTGACTTTATTAATAATAATAATAAACGATAATTATTTGTAAGACTTTAGCCTCAAATTGAGCTCACGTTTACAAAAATGCAATAAAGGGTCAAAAGTGTGTATTAATAAGCCTACAGACGAGTCCAGTCTCTAAAATGGCGCAAACCATACAGTATGTGACGTCTCAACTATTTTTATATAATGCCTACAAAAATACTGTATCACTAAAGGCGTCAAACCGGTGAAACAGATATAAGCGTTGGAAACTTTTTTTGTTTTTGTGGAAAACTTTTCAAAAATACGTTCAAATTATTTTCTCATATATTTAGTCTATATTTATATTAATTTTTTGAAACCAAAAGCACTCAAAATGTTTATTTAGTTTAAACATGAATTGAAATTATACTCTTTTAATGTAATTTATATGGCTTTAGTTGAGTGGTTCCCAAACTTTTTAATTGTCATTAAATGCTTGACAAGTAGTTCGCTTACAAATGAATGCATTAATGAGATAAACGCAGCTTTAAATCAATTTTAGTGATATTTTGATGAAATTTGATATACACTTAAAAGTTTCGATAGTTTGCTTCATTTGATGCCGTTTTAAAGCATATAATATAAGAATATATATCAGATTTTTTTATTAAAACAACATTTCTATTACAAAAAAAGTCCGATTTTTCTCGTATTTTTTAGAAAAGAAGCCTCTATTCGGTAATTTGGTAATAAAATGCTTGAATTTTGTAAAATAAAACTCGTTTTGAACTCCAAAAACCATAAATATAAAGCCCATTTAGTTTGACAAACCGGTATTTATTTATAATGCGATTAAATGATTTCGAAAATATAATTCTTAAATATCTTATAATTAATTAGCTATTAATTAACCCTAAACTAAATCCAAAAACAATTACTTATTATTTATTAAAGATCATTGATTTGGCGTAGAAGTAAATATTCTGATTCCGTGCATATCTTTTATTTGATTCTTAAGCGCCTATAAAACAAAACAAAATAAAATAAAAACTTTTGAATTTGCAAAAATAAAATTAAAATAACTATTGAGAACTGACATCATTAACAATCATATGCTGTTTGACTTTATTAAGTCCTGTGAATTCAACAGATTGGATGTGTACCTCAAACATAGCCCCACAACCGCCTGAAATGTCTGTCACTTCGATTTGATTAGCTTTTGGAAAATGTCGTTTCAGAATATCTGATAATTTTATTTCTGGTTTTGTCGTCGACTGTGATACCGAACGATATAATGTGAAACTTCTTCTCCACACCTAATCGCCAGATATTTTCATAATTAATATAAAAAAATACAGTATATGTATAGTTAGACCCGAAATTACCAACTCGTCGGTGCGCATAGAAAGCGGTTCAAAATCACCTAAAAATGTGTTTACACTTAAATGAGTTACTTTGACAGCAAACACATTTTCAAATTTTTCATAATTTCTTTAAACATATCGCAAAAAACTAATTATAAGTAGAATTTTAGACGAATCCCAACTTCAAATAGTTGGCAAATAATGCCTCATATTCTACACTATTTTATATATGGTTTAGAAATCTATTTCTACTGTAACAGTGGTGTTGTGTTTGCTATAATGACAACTCTTTATCAATAGAACCCGAAGATCTGCCGGTGCTTTAAGAATGAGTTGCTATAATCGGGTCCGACTGTATCAGTGTCTGTCTGAACCAGTGATCGACAACTGACTTAATTTGTCATAACTTTTGATCTGTTTATAAATAGATTGAAACAAACATTTTGATTATGGTCTCAATATTTGACACATTTATCATAAATTCTTCTCATTTTACTAATAATTCAAAGCTATGAAAGCCATGAGTTTCTCAATTCATATAATCTGTTCCGAGTTATGAACGGTTACGAAGAGATGAGTTACCGATCACTCGTTTAAACTTCAGTATGAGCTCAATACAAACCTCTGAATAAAACCTTTTAAAACTCATTTTATTGTCGAAGAAAAACTAAAACTTATTAATAATTGTCTTAATTAATGGCAACAGAAATGAGAAGAAATTACATTAAAATAAATGTTTTTTTATATCTAATAATCAATGATTGTTTACAATAATTATTTCTAAGAAAAATCCAATGCTTTAAACACATGATCACTAACAACAAAACGTATTTAATGTAATTTTTCTATTGAAATAACACATTTGTAGCTTAAATATCGATTTAGACGAGTATTATATACATATAAAACGTTTAATAATTTGTGAATTGTGCGTAATTCACTTTTAATTGAGTACGAGATATGTTAAAAAAAACTTTTAAGCAATGCATTTAATCTAAAGAGTTTCAAAGCTTATTCTTAAAAACTTATGCATAACATTCTCATTAAGATTAATCACTTGAGACTCAGATGATTGAGACTCAAAATTGTGCATTAAATGAAATGCATTCCAATACAGATCGGTTTAACAGAATTATTCTGGTTCTTATTGAAAAATTCATAACCAGTTTAATGCATTTAAAACAATTGATATCTATTTTGATGCGTTTTATGGATAATTAACTTTCTCCTACAAAACTGTAATATTTCATAAAAATAAGACCTCTTTTCAAGTTTTAAATAACTCATTAATAGCATAAATAAATACAATTTGAACTCTATATAAATAGCTATAAAATGAATTATAATAACTTAGCTGTTTTGCAATTATGAGTTTCGCAGTATAGCCCCCTTTTTATGCCAAAAATTGCACTATAATAGTTACAGGTGTAACAAACTATGTGACCAAGGGTGCTACAGCAATTCAATGGTTGGTCTGTAGCAATATTTTCAAATCTTCAAATTTTGCCATATGTCTGGCACTACCGACAAAAATTTCTGACTACGCCACTGGTTAAAGTGGTCACATATTTAATTAGTCAGGTTAATAGATTCAGGAATAGATAGATAAAAAACGGAGATATGATTTATTTTTAAATCTTTATTATCCGCAGTATTTAAATAACTGAAATTGTGTTTGAGATAAAAGGTTTTGTATGAATAATAGAAATGTATAATTATTTTAGAGATTAATGAATCAGAATTTTTGCCAATGTATAGTTTAAATGAAAAAATAATGCTTTAATTATCAATCTTTATACACAGTATATTATACTAATTGCTAACTTCAAACTGAGCAAAAAGTTTTATAATTCATTGGTTAAGAAATACTAAACTAAAGATCCGTTTGATTAACAATAGTAATGAATTCAACATTGACTCTGCTTCTCAAAGACTAGTTTGCATTGGTTAAGAGCAATTCTGTACAAATATCATACTGCATATAATGTGCTGAACATACCAGTACTTTCTATATTGATTATAAGTAGCTGAGTATAGCTTATTCCAATTGAATAACAGTCTAGAATAAAAAGAAATGTCAAAACAGGTTATAGTGTTTTAAGGTATCAGAGAATTAGAATTTGCTATATATTGAAACTACAAATTTGCATTTGTGATAAGTTAATCACATTATAAGAATTATCGATTTGCTTCAAATAATTTAAAGTGAAGTGAATGTGAGACAACATATGAAAGGTTGTGTTTGCCATAAAATAATTTAAAATTTAATGTATTTGTATAAATGAGTTCAAACCAAACGGAAATCACTAACTGAGTGATCGTTTAGAGAAGAATCAGTAACCAACGCAACGTAACCTAATTTCTATCCCTCTTGCGCTTCACTTATCAGAGCTATGGGTAAAATGAGTAGTTATGGGCACCTGAGCTTAGAATCACATCCATTATTTTGATGTCTACGCTCATCTATTGGTGTCATCTTATTATGTAATTCGTCTCAAACATAACATTCATTTAATGATTTCGAGTTTTGATTAATTTAAGATATAATTTAATAAATGATCGATTGGTGAGTCTGTGTGACAGAGAGAGAGAGAGAGAGAATGCTTATGCAAATCGTGTGTTTGACAGGAATAAGATTTGTGTTAAGTCGTTTAGTTCTGAATTCTTGCTGTTTATTATTATAGATTCAAATTCAAGGACTCTTTTTTTATTGAAACTCTTTTGCGATCTTAACTCTGTTGTGAATTTGCTATTCCAAGACATTCGTTATGAAGAATTCATTTAAATTAAATACCTGTTGAAAGAATGCCTGATTCAGTGAAACGTATTTCACCACCTCTTGGTCTCAAAGAAGTATGTATTGAAACTATTTTTTGTAATTCTATCATAAAATGAGACTTTGATGCAAATACTGAACGATCTATCAATCATTTTCTCAATAATATACATAAAATAAGGAATAAGTGATATGTGATTTGAACAGTCAAATAGAGTGAATGTTTTTCAATCTAATAATTCATATATTTCTTAATTAATACTATTTTTAAAACTAGAGTCAAGTGAAAAAATTGAGCAAAAATTTATTTAAGAACAAAATATAAGAGTTTTTAACACATATTTGGAAAATGATTTGTAATGAATGATTTTTATGAGTATAATATATGTAATTATCAATTAAATAACATGAGTATTAGATTTTTCATCAATGCACGAGTGAATA
>JAUJYT010000218.1:0-24246 GCA_033996565.1 Nanhermannia nana
TGTTAAAAATAATGAACAAATTATAAGGGCAGCAAAATCTAACACTAAATATACATTTAAATTCAACAAATAATTGTATTTTATCTTAAAATTGAATTAAAAAAATTGAAAAAATCAAAGGGCCTCCCTTTGAGTTTTTTGTCCAGTTTTACCTTTGGCAAAAGGTGGTAAGCCTGACTGCAGTATTGGATTACTATAGATGTTCATAAAAACAGGAAAAATAAAGCTTATCTTTTGATTTAGAAGTAGGACTAAAGTATAGTAAGCTAA
The DNA here is from genome assembly GCA_033996565.1 of Nanhermannia nana. Taxonomy (NCBI): domain Eukaryota; kingdom Metazoa; phylum Arthropoda; class Arachnida; order Sarcoptiformes; family Nanhermanniidae; genus Nanhermannia; species Nanhermannia nana. Next base: position 271 of record JAUJYT010000218.1, read on the forward strand.
AGTAAAGTAACGTAAAGTCAGATAAATTAATCAATATATATACTATATTTGTGAGGACAGCGCAACACATGCGGCTTGTGATCTACATATTACTTTAGGATTCTGTTTACTATTTTGTTATCCCAATACTCTCCCATATAGTAAGGTTTGATGGGATATTCACTATTCACTCCCTTCAATCCCATGAGGCGTTGATGAAAAAGTAGAGTTACACCTAATGCTTAGGTTGTGTTAATGTGCATCTTCTGATAGAATGTATCACATCATAGAAACGGTGTGAATGCGATGCCTCTGATGTCTGTCGCCTTAACATAAGGATAACTTATTACTTAACTCGATAAATGTTTTCCATTAACTTTTCTATTAAAGCTCAAACTAATTTCTAAACAAAACAACTTGTACTGTACTGTACAACATATTTGTTATCTGTCCTGTTTTTTCAATTTGCTCTGATTTCCCTTTGTTTTAAATTGCGTTTCAAATTAATGAAATCAAAAATAGTTTCCGTTAAATATCATTAACTTTTGAATGGGAGAAACGAATGACACGAAACCATTCAATATTATGATTGCTAATTGCAATACACTGTTCCCCATGTTGTTAGCATTTGCATCGACACAATTTTTCATTTACTCAAATGATCTTTCTATTTATACTAGCTATTTCACCCGTTCATAGAACGGGTCAAAAATTGTTGCATTCAATCCCTACATTATTTAATATTTAATTTTAACTGTTTTATTATTGATTTTCTCTCAATTGTTGTAATTCTCACTCATATCTTACTCTCTGACACTATCCGTCGCATAATTCTAATTAAAGCCTCTACTCTCAGCCTGAGTCCCTACACGCGCCCTAAAACTAACAAATAAACAAATCCCCACGACCTGAACGGATTCACATGAATCCAAGTTTAATACAAAAAATTGTGATATTTTTGCACTCTATGTCTCTGACTTTTAACTAATGTTTAATATGTTAATGAAAGATGCAGTTTAGAGTTTCACTTATAAACAAAATCATGTTTTCTCATTAAGCACAGAAAAGCGTATACTGTATTCGCATGACAACAGTGTAAATGTTGTAGCAGTAACGGAATATTTACTCAGTGGCGTAGCCTATTCTACGCTAACTCGGCCACTGGTCACTTTTCGAGAAAATAAATGTCCAGTGAGCACCTTTCAGGTCACACTGAGCCATAATATAACATTGGTTTATTTCTATAGTGGCCAGTATTCACGTTATTCGAATTACAGACAAAGAAATTCCTGTGATTATTATGATAATCGAACCGATAATGAGTGCTAGAATTGAATGCCAACATTTCTTTCTTTTACATTAGCGTACATAAGTTTAATTGCCATTTCAAATATTTATAGTATAATCAATTATATTTACTAATCCTAATAATTAATTCTTTGAGTGGTTTTTTTAATTTTGGTTCATAATTAGCAAATATATGCAAAATATAAATATATTTGCAATGTATTAAAACTTCTTTCTTTGAACTTTAATATTTAATCTCAAATGTATATTAAAATTTGATGTCGTTTTGTTCTCATATACAGTGACATATTTTGATTTTAACAGAGTTTATCACTAGTTTAATATTTTATAACATTCAAAAAATTATTAATTCAAGCATAAAATATGCGAAGCAATACTACTGTTAGACATTTTCATGCTTTAATTGAAGAGCTAAGCATTCAATTCATAATTCATTCTAATGGCTGTATAACGTGTACGATTGAATCGCACACCAAATCGTAAACCAAATCACACCAAAATTTTCGATTGTCCATTAGTAATGGATCATTACTATTGCAGTTGTAATAATAATGTTACTTAATGTTCCTTAAGCTTAACTCATATTAATAAAAAGCTTTTCTATTGCTACTGGTATTAGAATTTAAAGTAATGATTCGCATCAGTTTGAGCTCAGCTTATATCGTGTTCAGAGTAAATTCAAGATTCATTTGAGACTTCGGCTTAATTTGGAACTGAATTAGTTTCGACCTATATTTTACTATTTTAACTTTCTATTAACTTTCCAAAACAGAAAGATCATTTGTGAGTAGTGGTGAACTCGAGTTTTGGGTTCAACTCATCAATGCAGTTTAGCTGAGCTTTATTTACAGCACACTATTAATAAGATAAATATGTACTAACCATATCCTGAGTATAACTTAGTACCTAATAATTATTCAATACTACTGTATTATATGCTGCACTTGGACTCACATAAAAATGTCTCGCACAATAAAACTGTTTAGCCCTGTTTTAATACTATGCAAATTTATCCCATTTTGCATTGAAAAAAATTTGATTTTAATTTTTCTATTTATTGACATAAATCATGAATTTTTAGTAAAAATAAATTCACATTAATCACATTTTGCATTAATATCTTTATGCGAAAATTTTTTAGTTGAGTTAATTTTATGAGAGTCATAGACTACGAATCATAGAAATTAATTAAATTTTATAGTATACTGCATTCAAATGCTGCAGCTGTTACACAAATTTTTGTTTTTAAAATAGTCAATAATACGGTACTAAAATTGTAATTTCTTCTTATAATAATAGTAATTATTCAATTACTGTATATTTCGTGCATATTTACAGTAATCTTGAGTTTTGATAGAAAACTACTGCATAACTGCATAAATGATTTCTTTATATCATTTTCACGACTATTATAGAAAACCATTGAGGTATTGCGTGATTATCTATAATCAAATCTATTCACTCATTTTTGCTTTAAGATAGTTAGTATATCAAATTTATTAATATCTATATGTGCGTGGGTTCTGTTTAGAGAAATATTCTTCATTTTAACAAATGAACTCAAAACCAAAATTATTATTCAATTTATAATTAAAAGTTTAAACATATATCATATGCAGTGCCATATTGTTCTCGATCTTATTTAAATTCATTTGTAGTTTTATAATGAAATAAATGTCTCCAATAAAAACTACTTTAAAATAATGAAAACTTAGTAATTCTTTTCAATTCTGTAATATTCTTGTGATTGAGTCGCTATACGTTTAAAATCCGTTTTTATTTTTAAAAAAAAAGCTATAATACAGTATGTTTATATGGCTTCGTTTCGTTTCCATTAATTGAATCCTCTTTTATTCAATTATATTTATAATAGTTTTCATTTGTTAAGTTGCATCGATTCTCCTGAGTTCAATTGAATTATATCAATGGACTCGATCACTGCCCTCTCCCTCTCACATCAGTAGTTCGTGGAATTTTCTCTAATGGCCAAAAGAGTATTAATTTTTCTATGCGTTAAAGTGCAACTTTTAATTAACTGACCAGATATTTATCAAAATTGTAAATTGTTTTTCTGACAGTTTCATACTCTGCATCTCAGCAGCTGCTGTCGCGATATTTTCAAGTTATTCGAGTTGAGTTCTACTAAAAGACAGAACTTAAATATTTTGCTTTTTTTGTGAATAACTTAACTCTTCAAAATATTTTTCTAAAAGAAATCAGATCTTATTAACTTAAATTAAATTATTTAAAAGTTTCATAAAAATCTTTTAATTTTCAAGTTTTCAAAGTGAGCTTTAGATTTAAAAATGATTATTAAATACTATAAGTCATTAATATTTGAAGTCTTTCAATATGATATTAAAAATTTGCATTAGGTATTATCCATCTTCATCAGCTCAAAAAAACTGAGTTTCAAGCTCGAGCTTCTAAAAGCGCAGCGCAATGCTACTCTTATAATAATAGCGAAATTACTCAAATATTGAGTATATAACATAAAGCAACATAAAGTCGTACATTTACTCTATATTTTGAATGCTTCTAAAAAAGTTCCGTCATATGCAAACCATGCAAATAATGGTTTCTTTTTTATGTTTAGCTTATTTGAGAACTATTTATTAACTCACATTGAAGCTCATTGTTTGAGCTTTGATATTGAGCTGCGCTTCTCATTAAGTATTATTAATGGCACTCAATGCTTATCATATTAAACTTATGACGGGATTCAGTTGAAAAGAAAAATTTTTGAAAGAGAAGGTGGAGAATCACATCACATATTAAGTTATTAAAAATTAAACTTTGGGCGCAAAAACTTAGTTTATTTTATGCCTTCAATAAAGACTCTTCACTATTAATTATCTATACTTTATTTTGTTTGGAATTCAAAGTTTTAATACAAACTAAATGAATGATTGCGCGAATATTCTTGAAAATCATTTTTTAAAGTAAACTTCTTTATTGCGATCTTAATCACATTTTCAAACACTAAAGCTGTCATTTCTTCAATTTTTGAACCAATTTCTTTTCCCTTAATAGTTACCGAACAATGGCATTTGATGAGCAGTTCCAGTTCATCTAATGATCACCCGGCGCCCAGACATACACATTCAGCGGTGATGCATAACAATTGCATGTATATCTACGGAGGAATGACTGACTTGAATGTTAGGTCAGACTTATGGAAATGGGATTTCGGTCAGTATTAGTATTTGTAACATAATATCACTTATTATTAGAGGCGTTAAAATATATTTATTTATTATGAATTAAAATTTTTTCTTTTAAAGTTTACTAAAAATAAGTTGAAATTATTTTTTTCTTGTTCTTCAATAAACAACTCGAAAACTGACGAATGTTTTTGAAACAATATTTTATAAAAACTTAAATATTAGAAATTTTTAAAGTTCTCATTTTTAATCTTTTATAATATTTATTATTAATGTGAAAGGTTTGCCATTTGTTTGATTAGTTTGCATACAAGAGTTCAATCCATTTTCTCGAACCGATGAGATATTATTTAATTATCGATATACCTGTGTTCATATTTCATTGCTCTCCTATTACTTCTTTTTTATCTTACTTTATAGTATATATAATCATAAACTTAAACTTATATACATCAGGGACAAGGCTTTGGCACAGAATTAAAACAAATAAAAGTCCGGGTGAACTGTATGGACACACAGCTATCAAAGCATTTAACTCAATGTTTATATTTGGTGGCGAAAGATCTGGAAATTTGTTGCGTGATTTGTGGCGCTTTCATTTCGGTAAATACGAGTTTTATAGACTATGGGCTCATTTTATTTCAGTTTAAAATGATTTATATGTTTATTGTTGACTTCAGGAAGTGAGAGCTGGGAGCGGATCAATGCCGAAGGAGTTATTCCTAACTCTCGCTGCAGACATGTTGCGATTGCGAACCCTTTTCTCGATTCTACAGCTGAAGTCGAAGAAAGTAATAATAAAATACTTCGTTTAAGTTCAAAATCAAATTGTATTTCAAGCTCAGAATCACAAAATCAAAGTAAAGCACTGGTTATCGCGCCGTCAAAGTCAATATCGATGTGTTTCGGACAGCCAACTGATACACCACTTCATGAGAACGGAAAGCCTTTAAAGCAATTCAAGTTCAGAGTACATCCGATGTCTGCGCTGTGTAGCGGTCGAAGCGCTACTCTTTCTGATGATGACGAAGATCTTGAGAATAATGTGAACGCTATTATTAATGAGAATTACGGTAACGATAGTGTAGTGGAACACTTGAATCACCGCAACACTCAGGTCACTATGAGGTACTTTAGGTCACAATATTATTGACTCATTTTCTAAGAAAATCTTTATTTTAGGAAAAGCTTAAAAGAGAAGATATCGCACAGTCGTCTCGTAAGAAGTATATCGAGTAATAGTTATAATATTCTTCATCAAAATGGAATATCAACCGAAGAATTAAAAGATGAATTGGAGAGATTGGTAGAGGAGTCGACGCCTCAAATGCAGAGACCGAAAGCGATCGCACCCAATAAGTCAGATGGAAATTATCATCGATTGAAGAATAGATCAAAAATGCAAAAGTCTATCAGTTCTAACGCTGTATTAGAGTCTGATAGTGAGTCTTCCACTACAACACCGCAACACCATTGCTCAACCCGTCCACTGTCTGAAGTGATACAAACTCAATCAGTTGGCGTCACACCACTAGAAGACGAATTAAGTAATCAGTCGTGGATGAAGAGACGTACTGTCCACGAGTCGATGTCATATTATAGCCTCTGTTTTCCGTCTCCGCCCTCTCATAGTAAAAGTGGATCTGAATCTTCTACTACTTCTATTGATAATAACAATGTTGGCTGTCATCAGATTTCCCATCGTTTCAGTACATCAGCATTTGAAGGACCGCTTCTTTCAGAATTTGAGGAAGATTTGGAAAATGGAAATATTCCTCAAACTGAGACCAACAGCTTTTCTCCTGATTCTGGAAAAGAGAATTCGACCACAACACTGATAGAACTGGACCACCAGAACGCCAACATCACAATTGCGTCCCCAATCGATGGAAGACCAAAGTCTAGTGGATATAATTCATCGCTAACTCTGTACACCCCTAGCATTGAGAGTCGCGGTATTCCTCATTCGGTTTCTCATAGTTCTGGTTATCAATCATTTACTGACGAATCAATGTATGAACACAGAGACTTTGCTGGAGTTCTGCAACAAACGGCTGCCATTCCTCGACGTATGTCTGGTCGACAAATCAAAGACATTCACTCATTAATGGAACTCAAGAACTTGAACACAAAAATTTCCGATCAAAATAATACTCAAATTGCAGAAAACGGTAATCCATTACCAACTCTTAGATTATCAAAAGAAAGCAGAGCGCGTTCTTGGGATAGAGCCTCTTCTCGAAGAGAGAGTAACTTAAATACAAGAGGAAGTCTGACTCCCAGTTGTGATAACAATAGGCTTTCGTGGCAGCCAAACATCAATGTAATAAAGGAAGTGGTAGTTCCCGGTTCTCCGGCAAACCGGAAGTGGTCGTACAGTCCCGCAAAGTCCAAACTTCATCAGCACCATTGGCAGCTATGTATGTATATATTTGGTGGTAAAGAACAAGGAATAACCGGAGTTTATAAACAGCCGATGACTATTTGGAAGTTTTATATTTGAAATTTAATAATTCATTGAAATCATTAATTTTTTCTAATTTTTATTTTATCACTTTTATGAGTGCGCTGCTATTCCTCATTTTTGATTTTTAATTTTGTTAAAAATTATTTATTTATTGTTTACTAAAAATAGGAATAGCCGTTCAAAATAATGTGCTGTACATCATTGGATTTTATTTTGCTACACCGCATACCACCTGTAATGCTATTCAATGCAATTAAAAATACTGGAAAGTTCTGCAAAGATTTCTATTAGAGATTGCATTAAAAAGATTCTAATGATTTCCTATTAAAGAAAAGATATATTAATCACTTAATTCATGAGCGAATTCCTATAAAAGGAATTGAGACTTATAGTGAATTTATAATAACCAACTCAGTAATTTGATACTCAGCACAACTGGCCACTTCTGGTCAATTCCCGACGGTAGTGGTCAAACTTGATTAAAATCAAACCAAATTCAATTAAATGTATTAATTATTTAAGTTTCACATCTGTCGGGAGTGATAGGAAGTTGTCATTTTTGGCTTGGATTTGGTCAGGTATAGCATCAATTTACTCACCTTTGATCTTAGTCTAAATAAGTTATATAACAAAAAAACTTGGATGTGGTGTCAGTGACTCGTATTGTACTTAAGAACTGACAAGTGAGTCAAAAAATGAAAGGTGGCATACGTTGTCGCAAAATAAAATCCAAAGACAGTTAAAATCCAATTACTCATTGCCTGATATATACTGTATATGAAATGCTTTATCAAAATATATATATCAAATATCACTAATATATTTAGTCATAATTTTAGACCTGACTGTGTGTTGAAGGTCTTATTTCACAGGTTGGACAATAAAAAAAGTTGTACTATACTGTCTATTGTACCTACTGTAGACTCTAACGGGTAAGCTTGCTTATTGTCCACCTGAAAAATAATATCTTTAATATACCGTCAGGTCTATAGTCATAATAATGTCATACAATAGTTAGTTAAAGACATTTATTTGTTTGCATTCTTTAACATAATTTAATTAAAGATCAATTAAGATGTATTTAATTAGCATTAGAGGTGCTCAAAGGTATATCTGCTGTACAGTACAGATACATTTTGCCAAAAAAATTGTTAATATGAATACAGTTTAAACAACAATCAGTTTCTAATCTGATTGATTTGTTTGAGCTCTGATTGATGTGCAATTTTTTCTTTTAATTGTTGTCGAAATGTTAAGATTTAGTTAAGAATAAGAAATGATGTGTTCGTGCATTTTAAAGGCATTCCAATTGTCCAACTTTTAGGACATTTATTAAATTGGTTCATAAGATATTGTGTGCAATAATAAGTCTTATAAGTTAAGTATTTAATGAATGTAACTTTGAATTAAGTGAAAGACTATAAATATGTTAACTTTAATACTTCTCTTATTATAATTATTAAACTTATTGTTAATAATTTTCAATCAACTGATTTGCTTGACTTCTTTCTTCATTATAGTCATTACTATCTGATTATGATTCATATGAATCTAATTTTGTTATCAAATAAAGATTGTAACTCAACTCAACTGAATAGTAAAGTTCAGACTTACTTTCATTTTATTAATTATTTAATTAAATTGAAAGTCTTTCATTAGAATGCATTGAAAGCCAGAATTTAATTATTATACACTTAAGACTTGAAGACATAAAACCTATTTTTTAAAGTAAAATACCATAATATACCACAGATTTGAAGTGTGAGCCTGACTTTATCCTGGCTTAGGGTTGCTAACATTTTTTCAGACCAATCCGGGACACAAAATATCAAAGGGGGACCAAGGTACATATTTTTGAAAAATTTTATAACTTTAAAATTGAAGTATTATATACATATTATGATTTTCCATAATTACAACAAAAATACCACCAATGCATGACTTCATATTTTCCAGTAAATTCGGAATTTTAAGATTCACATTAAGCGCTGTTATAAACAACCGAACCCCCAACTAGTCCACCTATAATCTAAGAACCACGAGATCCCCGACCTGCTCCACCACCCCGCCCACCATATCCCCATATATACAACGAAACAACCGTACCCTTAACTAGTCCACCTATAATCCACGAACCACGAGATCCCCGACCGATCGTTAAAATTTTGTACACATTGATTGAAATATTTTAAGATAAATAAAAAGTGTACTCTTTTGATGTATTAAAAGCATTGATAATGTTACTTTGCTCTATATATTATCATTTAAAATCTGAATTCAATTCTTATGCTTTAGAGCAGTAGTTAAAATTGACAAAATCATAGTACTTAACATTTTTATTAATTTCTATCAGTGTAAACCTAATTTAATAAATTATTCCTGGACGTTAAGCGTCCCGGTTAAGCATGGCCCGGGATACGGGGCAAGACTTACTAATCCGGGACAATCCCGTCTGAACCGTGGCAGTTGAGAACACTATCCTGGCTGCATATGGTGTAAGGCTTACCTTATTACAGCCTTATTATATGATTCATTTTAATCGACTTTATTTGCTTATTAAATGAATATATTTTTCATACAGTATTAAGCTTTTTGGCAATTACTTCTGTTTAAAAAGCTAAACATAAGCAATACATTAGAAATCGAATATTGGTTAATATTTGACAGAATTGCAAAATGTTATGATTTTATAATAAGGTTTCCAATGACTACGAGAGCAAAACTGAAACAAATACACATTTGTAAAAGAGTCAACTTTTAAGAGTTTTATTGAATTCAATTTAGATTTATTTCGATTAAAAAAAATTTCGAATTTCATATAAATGGCATTTTTCACAAAACTCCTCACTTTTCTTGGCTTTAAGAAAAGGGAAGTAAATATATTAGTTGTCGGTCTCGACAATAGCGGGAAGACTACAATCATGAATCACTTTAAACCTCCAGAAGAGAAGACGAGTGAAATCGTGCCAACCGTTGGATTCAATGTTGAAAAGTTCAAAATAAAAAGTTTGACTTTTACCGCATTTGATATGTCAGGACAGGGAAGATATCGGAACCTTTGGGAACATTATTACAAAGGTGTGCAGGGAATCATTTTTGTGATCGATAGCTCAGACTCATTACGACTTGTAGTGGCCAAAGATGAGCTCGAAATGATGTTAAAACACTCCGACATTTCATTAAAAATTTCTATTCCTATATTATTCTTTGCAAATAAGATGGACTTAAAGGAATCGCTTTCCAGCGTTAAAATCAGTCAAACTTTGGGTTTGGATCAGCTCAAGAACAAAGCCTGGCACATACAGGTCTGTCTGTTTCGCTATTAATTATATTAAGTCTTAGGCATTAACGGTTTCTGCGGGAAAGCAAAGCAGAAATCGGCGGTTAATCTCGAGTGTAATTTCACAGTTAAATTCGGCTTTTTTTCAGTTTCAATCGATTTATTAATAATTGATTATTAATTATTAATCATTATTCATCAATATAATCATAATCATCATTAATCATTATTAACTATTCATTATTAATTAATTCATAATAATTAATAATAATAACCGATTATTTAATAATTATCTAAAACACCATCAATATGACCATTAAAATATAAAATAGCGTATGTTTTTATTGATTTGATATTAAGTTTAACCCTGTATTTGCTTAATATGCACCTAAATTTACAGAATAATCGTTAGGGATGTAAACTTGTACGAGCAATGCATAACATCAAGTATTTAATGTGAGCACAACATAAATTAGCGGTTGAGGCCGAAAACGTTAATCACTAACTATACTAAAACTTCATTATTTTTCCAAACAAGCATTTCTTACTAACAAAAAATTTATTATTTTTAGGCTTCAAATGCTGTCACAGGTGAAGGACTTCAAGACGGTATCGAATGGTTATCCGAACAACTTATGCAACAGAATAAATAAAATTAAAACATAAAAAAAGGATAATTAAGAGCTTTCTTAAAGTCTACCGATAAGAGAAATAAATTATATAACTGGTTCGCATGTTTTGCTTTGCCGTATCAAATACCTAATTAGAGACAAACAAATTCTTGTGTTTCAGGATTTACATTCTTAAATATAAATAGAAATTCAACTTTTTGTAACAAATGCTCTTTAAATCTGTATTTCATTTGATTTATCATTTCATACTTTAAAATCATTTAATGCAGAATTTGAAGCACATAACGAATTAATTAAAAATTTATTTGTCTTTAACTTTTAGAGGACAAGCGATACTAATATTGTAAACTTATTTATGGACTTTTAGGACACAGTATTCAAATGTGTCCTTAAGTTTATTACAAGTGATTTATGTTGAATACAATTAATATGAAACTTAGTTTTAAATAAAACAGAGGACCAAAACTTTATGCATCTGACTGTCTCTTAGAATCTTGCAAGATATTGGCCGAGGGTCGGGTCTATGGTTTGCGGATGCTGGAGTGGTGGGCTTCAAAAATTGGTCTTTGGAACACTATAATTATATAGTCTCGTAAAATGTTTACATTTATTTGTTATTTATTAATATTTATGTTTAAAATACTAGAATTGCACGGATGTGTATGCTTTTGAGGATTTGAGGATCTGGTCGACTGTGGGCTTAAATTGTAAATCTGAAACAGCCGAATCCAGCGATGTATAATATGTGTTAGTGGGTCACCAAGTCTAATTTTTTCCATAGCAGTCAATTATAAAAAAACGAAAATATTTATAATGGGAGTCTATGGGAAATGCTATTTTCAAAAACTTATCCCTCGGGAACGGGTGGTAAGCGGGAGTGGACACCTATAGCGCCTTGTTAAGCAAGTGATAGAAGTGATAGGCCATCAAAAAATAATCACCATGCGCAATAATTCTTTACCATTACCGAAAAATTTATAAAAAATTGAATAAATGTTTAGAAATGATTGTCGTAAAAAACAATGTTTTCGACGCAATTTATAGAAAATGAATAATTATTAAAAAGTTTAATTATGAAAAAATAGAGGCCAAACACATGAATACCGTGTCTCTTCCCATATGTGCCATATTTAACACTCTGACCCCAACCCTCCCTTTTTTTACGTCACATAATTTGTGAAATGTTTTTAAAAATATTGAGAGAAATGCTATTCATTTAACTTCAATCGAAGCTTTATATCAATTGTAGACTATTTTGAGTGAGTATTGCTCTGAACCCGTATTACAAAAAGGCCTAAATTTATAGAATAAATATTTTGTTTCAAAGACAACATTGATATGAATTAGAAAACATCGAAAATCGATAATTGAATCGAAATATAAATATGAAAGTCTTATAAATCCTTTGTTTTTAATTTTTTATATTTTCTCAAAAATTTATGTAATTTTCGAAACAATTGTGCAAAACATCAGTTGATATGAATCGCGGATACATTACGCCGATTGGAGGCCCGACTCAGATGATGGTCACGGCGTCTGTGGGTCCACAACAGGCGTCGAACGCAGTGTCGGGACAATCGATGGGACCGGTTGTGAACAGTCCGGCACAGTCTGCGACTCAACCCATTCGCGGACCACTTCTTGGGCCCCAAAGGAATATGTTTCAGAGCCCGAGCGGTCCCACAGGTTATGTTTCGGGACCACAGACTCAACGATACCCTCAAACACATCACATCCGTATGGGTCCAAACGGTCCTCCATTTGGTTCACCGAATGTGAGACCAATGGTTCCGCCGCCGCCACCGACTGGTCCCACAGGTATAAAGAGACCGATGTCTGCGATGACGGGCGGACCCGGAATGCCTTCGGGACCGGCCAAAGGTCTTGGAATGGGACCAATGGGTCCGCCGTCGGGTCCGTCACATCATTCAGGTATGAGTTCTCACATACAGACGTCTTCGGCGAAGAAGAAGAAGAAATTGTCGGACAAAATACTGCCACAAAAAGTGCGCGATTTAGTGCCCGAATCGCAGGCGTATATGGATCTGTTGGCCTTCGAGAGGAAACTCGACTTCACTATAATGAGGAAAAGACTCGACATTCAGGAAGCGCTCAAAAGACCGATGAAACAGAAGCGAAAGCTAAGAATCTTTATCTCCAATACTTTCTATCCGGGAAAACCAGAAGGCGATGGAACTGAAGACCCGAGTGTCCCGTCTTGGGAACTGAGAGTTGAGGGACGACTACTCGAAGACCCGAACGCTCCCAAAGCAGATCAGAGTAAAGTGAAGCGAAAGTTCTCCTCATTTTTCAAGAGTTTAGTCATAGAATTGGATAAAGATCTTTACGGACCTGACAATCATTTGGTTGAATGGCATCGAACGCCGACCACCACAGAAACCGATGGCTTTCAAGTGAAAAGACCGGGAGATAAGAACGTTCGGTGTACTATACTTTTGCTGCTCGACTATCAACCGCTTCAGTTTAAATTAGACCCACGTCTGGCCCGACTCTTAGGCATTCACACACAGACCCGACCCGTGATCATAAACGCTTTGTGGCAGTACATTAAGACTCATAAACTACAAGACGCTCACGAAAGAGAGTTCATTAATTGCGACAAATATTTGGAGCAAATCTTTCAGTGCCAGCGAATGAAATTCGCAGAAATACCATCACGTCTCCACCATTTACTACATCCGCCCGACCCTATCGTCATCAACCATCTCATTAGTGTTGAGGGACCGGACATGAAGAAGACCTCTTGTTATGACATAGACGTGGAAGTGGACGACCCGCTCAAGATTCAAATGAACAACTTTTTGCTCTCGACTGCGAGTCAACAAGAAATACAATCACTCGATAATAAAATTCATGAAACTGTTGAGACTATTAATCAGCTCAAAACAAATCGAGAATTTTTCTTAAGCTTTTCTACAGATCCGCAACATTTCATCAATAAATGGCTTATCTCTCAAATGCGAGATTTGAAGGTTAGTAACAAACAATTATTGTTTTCTTATACGTCAATAATATTTTACAAAAATTTAATTAAATTATTGAATTCATTTATTTCAGACAATGACAGATCAAGTCGGAAATCCTGAAGAAGAAAGAAATTCAGACTTTTTCTTTCAGTCGTGGACTCAGGAAGCAGTTTGTCGTTACTTTTATGGAAAGGTTCAGCAAAGACGGGCTGAATTAGAGCAGGCGTTAGGCATTAGAAATGCTTGAAATTATTTATTTGTTTGGTCACGTATTTTATCGGATGAATGCAGGCTTTTTCAGTTTGAACCTGAAGTTTATTAAATTTAATTAAAAACACTTAAATCCTTTTTAATTTATTTGTCATCAATTTATACATTTGAGGAAATATTGTATAAAATAATTATTACATTCTTGTGATTATATAAACTACATCTTTATTTCATGTTTTTTAGTTAATTTGTTCTCATTTTGTTTACTAAATAAATAAGTCATTTGGCTTTCACCTTATAATATAGTGTCAATTATTTTTTGGTACTGTATAACATTTCATAATTAATGTTGTACTTTATTCTTAAGCTTAATGGCTTTGAGTTCTTTTATTTGTATCTTTTGATTAGTATTGATTTGAAGTGAGTATCATTATTAAGCGGTACAATAGTAAAGTTTAAATATTTGATTAAAGAAAACATTAATTCTTGTGCTAATCAGAAAAGGTTGAAGAGATTCAAAGTGAATTAATTACAGTATATTTAAGCGATTTAAGGACAAAAATGACTTCATTAGTGTAATAAATCATAAGAAAATACAGAATAAGCGAATATAGTATTTTTTTAAAACTTTGTTTCCTTTAATAACTTGTGGAATTGCATTAAAACCAAACTCAACAAGACATGCACTTTCATCCTAAAGGTATTTTTGACAATATTCTTGAGTTTACACACCATTCAAATATATTAATTCATGTCAATAAAAAATGTACTTTATTTACAATACTGTATATTTGTAATTCTATTGCAATATTCTGTTTATTATATTATGAAATTATATTTAAAATTTTTATAGAATTTTTAAAGCTTTAAATACATTGTAAAATTGACTTCAATTTTAAAAAGCTATTCAGGCTTTGCCATCACTTTAGGCTTTGAGATAAGCTTTGGTAAATTGTTCTCAACGTGAGGCTCCTCTTCAAAGTCATAAACAGACAAATTCTCTTTATTTTCTTTTGGCCGTTTATTTTTCTTCTTTTTAGCCTCAGTTTGCAGTTTTTGTTGAGTTGACTTACTTTTAGTTTTTCTCGTTTTGGTCACAACAGGCTTTTCACTTTCAAGCTGTTCTCTCTGCGTTATCTTTCTCTTTGACCTCCTCTTAACCTCAACCACAGAATCGGTTTCAGATTCTGGTTTCATAAGTGAAACAGAACTCGATCTCTGCTCTCTTGACGGCTCAGGTTCTGGTCTTCCAAATGTGGCAGAACTCAGTCTCTGCTCTTTTGACGGCTCAGGTTCTGGTCTTCCAAATGTGGAAGAACTCAGTCTCTGCTCTCTTGACGGCTCGGGTTCTAGTCTTCCAAATGTGGCAGAACTCAGTCTCTGCTCTCTTGACGGCTCAGGTTCTGGTCTTCCAAATATGAGAGAACTCTGTCTGTGCTCTTTTGACTGCTCAAGTATTGTACTTAAATCGGAGTATTTAACGTGAAATTCTCGGTTCATTCTTTCCAATGATAGCCTTCTTCTAATTTCTCTTTCATCGGGAGACAACGAATATCTCGAAGTATTTGAATGATTTCCTAAGCAGTCATGTGTTGTGGCACTGTTTCCGCAGTTAAGCCAAAAGCCATCTGATTGGTCATTATTTAGAGAATATCTGTTTGCATATTCGGGATAACTTTGAAGTTCTCGCCTGAAGTTCTCGATATTTATACCAAAATCATCAAATTTATCTTTAATAACACTGAACTCTTCATATAGAAAATTAAGTGCAAACGAGAATTTGTCGAATATCTTAAATATTTAATTATATATAACGAAAAACAATGAACTCATTCAGCAAATAGTTTATTAACAATAGAGAAATAATGAATAATGAGAAATACCTGATATGAATGAGACGATGTTTGGTTCAATTCTTTTGTTTTGAGTGTCGTATTCTCAGTCTTGAGAAGATGTATCTGTTCTTTCAAAGAGGCATTTTCTCGCGCGAGAGCATTGTTTCTGTTCATCACTTTGGTGTGTTCCTCAACTTTTGTGTCATTTTAATATAAATTACAATAAAATGAATACAAATTAAAACTAAGCGTAAACTCACATGAAATAGTAGTAATCGATTTTAAAGACTGAGAAGTGAGGCCAACTATAGGCGTTCGCGGAATAGGACGATTGCGATCAACTGTCTTCTTATTATCTAAGTGTTGAGTCACATAATCACCGGCGCGTCGATTATCTTCATTACTATTGTTAATAAACTTATTGTTCGACAAAAAACGTAACGGTTTTCTTTTGTTCGGAACATTTATTACGCGATTTTTAGTCAAATGATTTAGCGGTTTCTCTTTCACAGGACTTCGAGTCTTATTCAGAGCTTAATTAATAGAAATATAAAAACTTTTCGTTAATTAACAGTTTTGTGAAAAGTAATTCTCGTGTAATGAATGAATACCTGAGAAATCAATGACTGACTGCTTGTTATTAGCAGTTACTCTCGTACTCATTATCTATCAGCTTATTTGTTATTTTAGAAGTAAAGGCACGTAAAAGGAAGAAAATAAAATACAGATAAACTTATTAAATAAAACTAATTATTATTATAATTTGCGAACTATTCCGGTTAAGCACCAGAAAAACGCTCACTTGAAAGCGTATGCTCTGCAGTGCTTTACATCGCTTTACATTATCTTATAATTAGTTTTATATTTAAGAGCAATAGTTTGTCAATTACTTACAGTAATAAATAGTAAAATCTAAAAGAATATTAAAGTCTACAAAAAGTTTGAAATATAGTATTGAAGTGCTGAAGACGTGAAGTCAATTCAAATGAAACGCTTATAATAAGAGAATTAATTGACTTAAAGTTCACAACTGTTTAACTGTTGATATATTGTTCTCAATCAAAAGCAATTTCATAAATATTAATGAAATGTCATTTTGATGACACACTCTTTGAGCATAAGTTCCTATGAACGAACTGATAAACTGATGAAATGAAAGGTGAAAACACTTTTGAACTAATGATTGATTACAAAAAGATGAGTACAATTCAAAATTGGAACAGTACTCAAAAGTTTATTATTTAAACTCTTTCTCAAATGACATTATAATCGCGCGCTTATTAGCAAACCGTAAATGATTGACAGCAATGGAAACCACACTTGCATTCAATCATTATTATTGTTCTTTTATAACCAAATTATAACTCTCACTAAACAGCGCGAGCATTAATTCAATTAACTGTATCTCTTATTTGACAGTTGTTTATAATTTATTTTGATTTTAGTAACTTTTGTGGCCCTGAAAAAGATCTATACATATAAGTACTGATAGAAAAGCTTTGGCTGATGTTATTTCAATCGATTTAATCAATAAATTTTATTTCTTTACTTTCACTCAATAAAGAGTTCAATTTAATTGCTATCAAACAAATTAAAACAATTATAAATTAATTTCTAAACATTTATTGATTAGTACTGTATAACTATTTATAAAATGCACTTATTATCAAAATATGGAACAAAAAACAAAAATTAACTCATAATTAAAAGCATAACTGTTGAGGTGGAGCACGAGTTGGTATAGACTTGAATGTAAACATATCTGATTCGTATTGTTTTATATCATTTTGATTCAAATCAGATTCTTTTGAGTAAACGCTAAGACTTGAGCTCACATTTGAAACATCCGTTTCCTGTTTCTCAAAGTTTAATGACTTATTCGAAAAAATATTTGAAGAATTATTGAATTGTGAGAAAATAGTGGAACCATTGGTCTGTCGTTCGCGCGAAAGACTGTCACGTCTTATGCGATGATTAGAAGCGGAGTCCATATCGATGTCATCGATGGGGCGCTCATCCGAACGATTCGATGACTTAAAGGCCTGTGTGTTATCGTCAGCGCTCACCTGTTGTAGCGCTCGATTGAAACTAAAGCCTCCGACTCTTGAGTTGTTCTCTTCTCTATTGGAAGTGTTTGAATACGTATTGATTGGAGACTGAAATGCAGTTCTCGTGAGTGAAGGCGTTGTTTGGCTTTCGTTCCGATTAAAACTGAATGCATTTGTATTTGATCTCAGATTATAAGGTATTTGTTGTGTTACTGTTCGAGTTAATGGTCTATTGTATTGATTGTAATCATTATTATTATTGTTATTATAATTAAATCTTTGGTTTGAATTATGAACGCTTTCGAGCGTTCGGTTGAAACTGAAGCCAATTCTCGGCTCTGATTCACGTCTATTGAAACTGTTTTCATGATATGGTTGTTGTTGTTGTCGATCATTACTCTTCTGATAATATTCTGAAATAATAAAACAATTAATTATTAGTTTGATATTCAGTTTTATTGATTTAATAAAATTTGTCAATAGTTTGGCAAATCATTGAATAAAAAATGAAACAATTAATACGTTTATTATAACTGTTGATGTGTTCGAACCGACATTTGTCTCCATAACGGCAAAAGCCGTTTAAATAGAATTTACAAATTGTCATAACTTTTAATATTATTATTGATTTTAATTAAATATAATTAAGTATTAAACAAATAGATAAACAAAACTTTACAATCAGTGCAAAAGTAACGAAGACTCAGTGCTGTTCACATACAAAGTAACGCTCACAGAGAGGGTCAGACTCTAGTCATGACTTATGAACACAAATGTAGAAAAAGCTAAGATCGAGTGGAATCAGAAAAATATTATTTAAGACGAACATTGTTTGTGAATTGATTCACAATTATTATTATTTATATGAAAGCATTAAATTGAAAAACATTTGTAAACATTGTTTTGAATTAAAAAACAACTTTTAGTTCAATTCAATTGACTTTTAATTATAAAAAATATATAATTAGACTATAATTATGTTAATCCCTAACAAAACAATAATAAATAGCATTAATAAATGGAAGTCAGGGTTGGATACATGTGTGTTGTCAGTGGTGTGTGTGTACGGACAGGACCGACAGCACCGGCACATCAGCACTACAGCACAGATGTACGGAAAGCGTAATTTCCGCAAATTCACGATTCCTAACCGTCGGTCACAGTTCGAACCCAATAAAATGCCTAAACATCTGATTGAAAGCGATTACGATTACCCGCTCTTTCGGGACACGCTTTTGGTGAGATATCCGGGAATTTGGTTCAAACGTAAGTTCATTCACGTGCCAGAAATGGAACCACAGCTTATTGTTCCCGATTTGGATGGCTTTGAGTTAAAGCCTTACGTGTCGTACAGATGTCCGGACATTAAACAGTCGGAGTTCACGGCCAGAGATCTCTTCAACGCAACTCTGGCCGACTCTATCATTGAAAAGTTTAAGAATAATCAAGAAATGAATCTATCAGTTGATGAGAATGAGATCGAAATGGCGAGGATTAGAGCCAAACAGACCGGCGCCGACCTATTCATTGAAAACAGTGATTTTGGTATTAAACGATAACTCAATCTAATTATAATTTGTTTTAAAATTCACATAAATATTAAGATTTGTTTCACTTTTAATGTACAATGTCTTGTGTTTAATAGTAATTAGTCATAGCTTTCAATTAATAAAAACAAATAATTGTATTATATTTTCATACCATTCAGTCTTATTGTTAATTACATACAAATACCGATCAATCAGAATATTATAAATGTTATAAATGAACGCTTTGGTTCATTTGTAGATTATGTTGTATAACAAAGTCATTGAGAGCTTATTTATTAAATATTTTTTAAATTCTAAAAATATTACTTATATGGCACAGGACTCAGATAGGGCTCAAGTTTGTGTTCAGTTAAAAATGAGTGTTTGGTTCGCGAAACTAAAGCTAACATTAAAAATACATTAAAATAATATAAGTTTAGGACTAGTGATGCATAAAAGAGCTAAAAAGCTTAGGGAATGGTTGGCTTTAAGCTTAACCGTCTCACAAAGCTTTAGCTGTGACTGACCGTCACATATTAGCCTTCACTTTCACTTTTTTAACTCCAAAAAATTTTATTTTTCAGTATAATAAAAAAATACTAATATTTAAAAATAGACACAATTGAGTGGTAACATAAGATATTTAACTGTCATTTTATCTAATGTGTTGCCTTTTTTATTGACAAATGACCAAAAGGAGAAAATTAGCTCACTTTTAAAGCTTCATTCAAAACAGTGAGAGTACAGCCTAAATATTTAGACTCTTTAGCTTAGCTTTCAGTCAAAACTTTAACTTTGACCGCAGTCAGAGTTAACCTTAAGGTTGACCTATAGGTCAAACTATACATTATTTAGGACTAACTCGTAAGTAAGTTTAGGCTCACATTGAATTTACTCTATTAATAAATATTTTGTTAAATTTTTGTCAAATAAATTAAATATCATATAAGTTTAGTGATAGCAGTAATAGCTGTAAAATTCTTTGCGAGTACTCTATGTACGGAACAGCAGACTCCGAGGCAACACATTTCTCACAAATATATTAAATTAATAAATATAAGACCAAACTCTGCTTAAGGGAAAACTTGGAACAGAGGGAAGGGGTTTGAGTGATGTTTATGTTGACATAATTTGTGAATTTCACTAACGATATAATACTTATTGTGGTCCGAGACAAATGATGTCACGCTTAAAAGGGCTATTTACGGACCCCTACCACCTTATGTAACGCAATTTTAACATGATGTCCAATGGGCAATTTTTTCATCGCTGTACCCCCACCCCTACCGCTTTTGCGGGACATCATTTGTGACGACCCCTCGTGAAAAAAATAGTGAAAAACGTAATAAAAGCTTAACCTTTTGGGTAAATGATTGAGAATAACCGGTATTAATGAGCACATAAGCAATCATTGAACACAATTTCAACTCATTTAAGACACATTAATATCAATATATTTTCAATTTATTTATTTAATTATTATTTGTCTGTTCAGTAATAATGAGAATCAATATTAATATTATATAATATACTAATGATAACAAATCGCACTTCAATTCAATTATCATAACATTAATTGCTATTAATAGTTAACAATAGATTGGCATAAAATCTGTTGACTTAACAAAAGATTAAGAAAGAGATTAAACCAAGAGATTGAGACAATTGTTTATCCTTAATTAGAAATTAGTATTGATTTAAATATAAATTAATGACATCAATAATACGATTGACGCCAATAAGTGGTGCACACGATGACAGTCCTCCCTCTTATTTACTACAAGTCGACGAATTCAGGTTTTTGTTGGACTGCGGATGGGATGAGAGCTTCAGTCAGACCTTTATTAACGAATTGATGAAACACGTGAAACAAGTGGATGCCGTTCTCCTCTCGCAGCCCGATTCTCAACACTTAGGTTTACATTCATATAAATACATATAATATAAACATTAATATCATTAAAATTATCAATAAATACAAATCAAATCATTTGATGACAGGCTCTTTGCCGTATTTGGTGGGCAAGTGTGGTCTCAACTGTGAGGTGTACGCGACCACACCGGTGTATCTCATGGGACAGATGTTTATGTACGACTTGTATCAGTCCCGACACAATTATGAGAACTTTGATTTGTTTACTTTGGATGACGTGGATATGGCTTTCGATAAAGTAATTCAAGTCAAGTATAACCAAACCGTTGCGCTTAAGGGCAAAGGTCAGGGGTTGACAATCACTCCTTTATCTGCTGGACATATGATCGGAGGCACTATTTGGAGAATAGTTAAGGACGGAGAGGAAGACATCATATATGCGGTGGATTTCAATCATAAGAAGGAACGACATCTGAACGGATGTATTCTCGAACACATATCCCGACCCTCGCTATTGATTACCGACGCATATAATGCTAATTACGTTCAGGAAAGACGAAGAAAAAGAGACGAACAGCTTATGACTAACATATTGGCCACTCTTCGAAGCGGTGGTAATGTTTTGATAGCTGTGGACACCGCCGGAAGAGTGCTTGAATTGGCGCATATGTTGGAACAGTTGTGGAGAAACCAAGACTCAGGACTAATGGCGTACTCGTTAGCACTTCTCAATAATTTTAGTTATAATGTAATAGAATTCGCGAAATCATTGGTCGAATGGATGAGCGATAAGTTGATGCGATCTTTTGAGGGGCAGAGGAATAATCCATTTCAGTTCAAACATTTACAACTCTGTCACAAATATTCTGATTTAGAACGAGTTCTTGAGCCGCGTGTTGTACTCGCGTCTCAGCCAGACTTAGAGTGCGGTTATTCTCGTGACTTGTTTTTCAATTGGTCAACAAATCCTAGAAATTGTATTATTTTGACACAGCGTTGCTCTGCAGGCACTTTAGCTCATCAGCTGATGAACAGTCAAAAGGGAAAAATGATTACTTTAGAGATCAGACAACGCGTACCTTTGAAAGGACTCGAACTCGAAGAATATCGAAAACAAGAGAAACTAAAAAAAGCAAAATTCAACTCAACTTCAGATTCTACAAGTGTTGGCGATTCTGATTCGGATTCAGATGAAAACAACGAAAGCGAAGAAGAAGAAGAATCGATGGAAGTGGACGACAGTGGCAAAAGTGCGGTCTCAAGCAGTTATGCGATAAGTGGTGGTCCTTCGCATCACATTCACCCTCACTCAACCACTGCCATAAAGCACGACCTAATGATGCCTAAAAATGAGGGAAAACTAAAAGGCGGCGGTTTTTTCAAACAGGCAAAAAAGTCTTATCCCATGTTTCCGGCGCCCGAACGCAAAATCAAATGGGATGAATACGGAGAGATCATTAGACCTGAAGATTATATGATATTTGATGTGGTCGGAGCTGGAAGTGCACAGAGTGGTGAAGAAGAAAATAAAGAAAATGTTAAAAAAGACGGGTTAGAAGAGCCTCTGCTTGAGACACAAGAAGTGCCCACAAAGTGTATCGTTAATGTTCAGACATTTAACATTCACGCAAATGTACAATATATTGATTTTGAGGGTCGTTCTGACGGCGACTCTATTAAGAAAATCATTTCAATCATTAAACCGCGAAGACTTATACTTGTGAGGGGTTCTCCCGAAGCCACCGAATCATTAGCTAATTATTGCAGAGCTTCCGGTTGTGTTTCAAATAAAATATTTACACCAAAACTGTTTGAAACAGTTGACGCCACCACTGAAAGCCACATATATCAGGTGAAACTGAAAGACGCTTTAGTCAGCTCATTGTCATTCGCTCAGTCCAAAGATGGGGCGCAACTGTCTTGGGTTGAGGCGGAAATTGAGATGACTCAAGTGGAGTCTCTTTTGCCACAAAAGGAATCTGAGCGGACAGCAGACGAATTGGCCAAAGATGGACAACAAGAAGATAGTAATAAAAGTTCAGGTTTAGGCGGTCGCGAACTTCTTCCAACTCTTCGTCAACTTCCAGCCAATCAAATCCCAAGCCATCCAACAATTTTTGTGAATGAACTCAAATTATCTGACTTTAAGCAGGTCTTAATGAAGAATGGAATTCAGGCTGAGTTTTCTGGAGGTGTACTCTATTGTAATAATCAGGTGGAGGTCAGAAGAAACGAAGCGGGAAGAATACATCTCGAGGGGACTCTTTCTGAAGATTATTACAAAGTTAGACAGTTATTGTACGAACAGTACGCTATCATCTAATTACTAGTTCTCTATTAGTATTATTTCTAAATAATAATTAATTCCATGCAAATGCTTTTCAAATATTATTAAATATTATATAATTTTTTGTATTAATAATTAATATAAAATTAAAAATACATTTAACATAAACAATAATTATTTTACATTACATTAAAAATTATTATTAATTGTACTTACATTTAATAGTAATATATGGTTTTAGTTAAAGGTAACATAATATAATTTAAATGTAGATTATTGAGATGTTTTCTCTATTAGAAACAAAATTTCATTTTCATTTCATTAGAAGAGAGAGAGAGAGAGAGAGAGAGAGAGAGAGAGAGAGAGAGAGAGAGAGA
>JAUJYT010000219.1:0-24243 GCA_033996565.1 Nanhermannia nana
TAGTGAAATTGTGGTATACATTGGGTGAGCTTTAAGATCAAGTGATGACCTTTTTAACACTTGGTCACCTGCAGTATATATCAATGGTTTTCACAAAAAATATACAAAATTTGTATTAAATATTTATTGAAATTAATTTCATTTGATTTATTCAATGGTTTGTTAGGACGCGAAGAGTCCAATGCTTAAGAGAATAAAATCTTATAACAATTTTGGCATAAATTATGAGATTTTAGTTTATAGGATCTGAACTCTGACCTATCCTTAAGTACGTACGCAAGGAGGGGTAGGGGAAGTCATATAAAAGCATGGGCAGGGGGGTAAAGCAAAAATGTACATACGCATATTAAGGGGGGTGTTCGCAAAAAATCAATGATTTACAGGTGTTTTGAGTGTAAAATTGTTTTGTTTATATTACATTCATTCAAAATATGAAAGATTGGCTAAATATTTAATACAATTATTTTAATAGCTATGCTTTCGTTTTAATGAGGCAGGAGAATGGTCGAGGAAAAGACCTTTTGGACTCATGATCAAAGGGTCATGGGTTCAAACACCGGATTCGAAACTGTTTTTCTGCGATGTGTTGGCCACATATTCATTGTTTTATAACAACCCTATGACCCGACGCGTTCGCCCACACGGGGTTATTCCTGTAAAAAACTCACTGATTTTCAACCTGGGCCTCAGTGAGATCTCCTCTCATTATGTAATTGGCTGAAGAAAACGTCTAAAACACTCGATTTAATTAAGAGGATGTATTAGGCACCTAAACGTATGTATTTCAAGAGGAGTATATGATAACATGTATGCGTAGAGTAGGGTTGTGATGGTAGGGTTTTTGACTTAACGATCAATCATCGATCATTTTTAGAAAAAAGATCGTAGATCGATCAGATTTAGATTTTTATTCATAAAATTTAATAAAAATTTTTGAGAAAGAATTACATTAATTAAATCACAAGATACTTTTTAAGAAAATTAGCATTTTCGTATGCATTGGATTTAATTTTGCACGATTTTTAGTTAGGATTTGTCTAGTAGCGCTAAATAATCTTGTGATGTGCACACGCATATAATTGTGTTCAAATTGAGTGATCGTAAATATCGATCTTCGGGCAAACTTGATCGATCACCTCCGATCTCTATACAGACGATCGATCACATCCCTAGTACAGAGGGGGTGGGGTCGGAAAACTAAGATTTGTTGTGTGCGTACTTAAATGATGAGCCGTAAGGCACATAAAAGGCTCCAGTCATAGGGTAAGGCGTCATCCTTAAATTACGTTACGCTAACCTTGCATTTTTCTGATTCCTACCCTCCCTATGTTACGCTTTAGTTACATTAAAGCTTGACCCCTACCCACCCTAATAAGCGTAACATAATTTATGGACGGCACCTAGCACGTGTTTTGAGCTCTGCTGTAATGTATAATAATGGACTGTTCGATGTGTTTACTATTAAACAAAGTTCAGAATCTTTTTTAGGCAGAGGGCGAACGCATTTAAATAGCTTTAATTGATTGCAATAATAGAAATAATATAGCGATACAAAGAAATTGATTTTTAGGATGTCATTAAATCGTATCAAAGCTGACACGACATATAATTTGCTTAAACAAAAATTATGTCGAGAACAAGCGCTAAAAAAGGCGAACTGGGATTCAAAGATAGTTTAATTGTAAAGTCAGTATAACTCACACAACACAATCATAATTATCTCTTCGCGAAGCAATGTGTAGAGGAGTGTCTCCGTGAACATTAGTCTGATTGATAACATTGGACCCCATTTCCAAAAACATAAACGCTATATTCGTTTCCCCAGAAAATGCAGCCCAATGTAAACCTATATTCTCCTCATCGTCTTCAATATTAGGATCGGCGCCTTTGCTCACCAAAATCTTAACAATATTATAGTGTTTATGTTCTGTCGCCCATACTGTACATTAATATTGAATAAAAGCAAAGTTAGTCAACATGTTTGTAATGAATATATCGATTTTGATTGAAACCAACACATACCCAATGCCGACCACCCGCCGTCATCCTATCGTTACAAAAAAGCAATTATTTTTAAAAATAAAATTTCATAACTATAATAATTTTAAGCAATACCTGAAGATTAACATTCATTTTTCCAGAATTAATGATATAATGAACGGCTTCAATGTTACCACTTTTGGCTGCGATATGTAATGAAGTCATGCCGTCTTCACCCCTAATATCAAGCGACGCGCCGGCATTTATTAAATATTTGACGACTGAATTATGCTTATTCTCAATCGCTTGCATTATAGGTGTTGTCATGTTTTTATTGAGAACATTAGGATTAGCTCCCGATTGAATCAGTAGATGGACAACAAGCAAATGTCCACTACTGGAAGCTGCGTGTAATGGAGTTTCGTTATCGTTGTCTTCAAATGGAAAATTTGGATCAAATCCTTGTGCTTAAGAAAAAAACAAAAGTAAGTCTAATGTGAATTTGTTACAGGTATGTAAGAAAAGGTATGGTATGTACAGTAAAATCGCCGACTGCTCTCATATTGTTTAAAAGTTTATCGCGAATTAGCAAAAATATATTATGTATTCATACAGTTCCAGATTTACAAAAGTGTTAGCAGTAATCAAAATGTTTAGTGGTTTATGTGTTAGGGCTATAAAAATTGTGATTACATTTGTTGAGCATTTATTTAGGTTCAAACAATTCTAATTAACTCAACTTCATGTCAACATTAAGAACACACAGTTTGAAAGACATATTGAAAACTCCAAAAATCTGTCTCTAAATACTAGTGCAATAAAGAAAGTTATTTTTCACAAAGTTTAATGAATTTTACAGCATTTAAAACACTGTTCAAAACACATTTAAAATACTGTATATACCAACGCTTTTCAAACTGGGAGCCACTGCCCCCTTGGGGCCATGGGATGAAAAAATTAACATTAGCTTCTATGGAAAGGGGCCACAGAACAAAAAAGTTTGAAAATACGATATGAGGAGGAAAGGAAAGGATGAAAATTGATATAATACCTAAAATGCTTAAGACTTTGTCGATTTCACCGCTTTTTGCGACTGCATAGAAGTTTTTATTGTGTTGAATCGTTAGCCTTATGTTTGGCGTCTGTTTGTCAGCCGATAGAGTTGTCAACAGATCTTCGAGTTGCTTTCTCTGAAGACCCAGTGGTAGACCAGCTGTTAAAAGTATTTATATTTTAATTATTTGTTTGATTAAATCTCAACAATCAATTCATTTTCAATTTAAAATTCAAATGAACTGCAATTCATTGAGTAAACAATAAAACAATTTATTTCTCAAGTCATACAAACCTAAAGACAATATTTTTTTGGTGGCGGGAATCGTATATTCAACTCCTGGTTCTTCATATTCTTCTAAAACTCTGTCAATTTGTTTACCCTTCTTTCTAATCATTGAAATCCTAGCTTTCGGACTGAAATCAAATGGAATTTATGAAAAACCGGAATAATAGCAAAAGATGAATAAAACATACGTTTTAAGAATAGACGTTTGCTGCAGATAATAAGTATTGTTAGTAAGCGGACCGTTCATTTCAAGGCGCACAGAACGAGCCACAGATACGTTTTCACAATGTAAGCACCGCTGACTTTTAGGGTCTTGAGGCCTATCTATCTGACACTTCTTGTGAAACAAATGAATTTGTTTTTTAACGCAAAAGCACTCCATGAACTCTCCCTGAGTGCAGAACAGACCACAGCCGGGGCAACAGTGATGTCGTCTCAAACGAGCCAAATGTACTTCACACAGAATTCTATACGGGACTCGTTTTGATGAGCGAAACAGTGATGTGAGGCGAACCTGATTACAACACCCGATTAGCTGTAAGTAACAAAATATAATTAAAGTTAAACACTTTATTCACAAATGAGTCACACAATATGTCCAACCTTTTCATCAAAACAATCGATTGCTTGACAAAACATAGGCTTTCCTTTTGAGATTTCAGATGAATTAATCAATGGTTTTGCGGAACAGAGACAACTGGCAGTTTGGGTCACAGTTTTGTCATTCTGTCATTCAATAGAATTTATGATAAAATTAAGTTAAAATCAAAAATTTTCAAACCAATGGATAAAAATTGATTGAATTACTACTTATAACTGATTCAAACTTACAATCATAATGAACTTCGACGGTTCGACTCCAAGATATGTGCCGTGAGTGTCACCCGATTGAACAGAACCAGCGGTTGATATTCTAAGCAAAGTTCTGCGATTGGGGTTCTGTATAACACTTGGAGTCGCGCTGTTTGATGGCAAGTGAAAGCTCTTAGCGGGAGAGCCGTTCGTCACTTTTGGTGACTCAGATATTAATGTCTGAGACGGGGGAGAAGTCGTCGGCGGCGATGACGGTTTTGTGGTTTCTTCTGGTTTTGATTTCGAATGAATACTAGATGTGGGCGACAAATATCCGACTTCTTCGCCGTCAACTTTGCGTTTACTGCGTGGCCTATTCTTAACGCTATCGATAATACTCGAAGAACTTGACTGAGTGTTAGCACCTTTTTTGGGTGAACCCACCACTGGTTCACTAACTTGAATGTTTTCGTTTTCTTCCTTTTCGGTTTGGTCCACAACTTGAGGCAAATCATTATAATTATTCTCTTCTGTCAAAGGTATTTCGTCTAAATCATTGACCACCTCTTCCTGACTCACTTCTTCCACATATTCGTCAATTAAGTCTTCATTAACGATAATCTCTTGTTCATCATTTTGACTGATTTCCTGTTCGTCATCATTTTCAGCATTCGATGAAATAGAAGAGAGTTCTGCGTCTGATTCTGAATTGGCTGCAAAGGACTGCGAACTTTCCTCTCCCTCTTGATTGACCTGATTGTCAGCATTAGATCCAGATTCCTTAGCTTTCTTGCTTTCTTTAATCTTTTTGCGCTTTTTTGAGAGATAGAGCCCATAAGTACCGCCTTTATAATAGCGTTTCCTACGCTTAGAAGGAGTTCCCGGAGTACACGTCGAATGGCTGGAAGATTCGTCATGTGATGAATTTAGCTCTGGTTGAGACGTCTTTTCAGCGGTATTCGGCGGTAACGGAGTCGCAAATGTCTTTCTGGCCTTTTCTGTATTTGAGGAACTATTGGCTTCATTAGTAATGCCTTTCTTGGTATGAATTCGGGTCATAATCGCAGGCGAAGCACTTCCAGCAGAGTTTGATTGCTGTCCTGCATTGGCTGCAGTCTTAGCACTGGCGCGAACTGCGTTTAAAAACTTTGTTTGTTTATCGTGTTGTTCAGTAGTGACCACTCCTCTCAAAAAGCCTTTTCTGGCGCTTCCCTTATTAGCTCTGGTGAGCGCTTCCTGAACCTGAACATTGCATGCACTGAGCGATGATGTGTGCGAACCAACAGGTGATCCCACTCTCTCTCCATTCCCAAGACTCACTTCACTGACATTCGCGTCTGTAGAAGACGGCAAACCATTTGATTCATCGATTTCTCCGTCTTCTAACTCTTCTAAACGTAATTTAAGACTTTTTCCCACATTATTATTGGTTTCACTCTTTTTCTCCACTTTCCCGATGTCTCCGTTCGAAGAACTTCTTCGCTCTGATCTCTTGGGCGGCGATTGAGTTGCCGTTTGTGGTAAACGGCGATAGTCTTTATCGGTAGGATAGACTTCTTGCGCACTATTTCTTCGTTCCTGAGCCGAGACTCTGACCGGTTCGGGATGTGTCGCACTTTTGGGTCTTTCTTCTGATACTACACGAGAATTAGTCTTTGCAGACATCTCTTCATTACGTCTTCGGTCAGCGATTCTATAGCTATGATATGGTTTAGAATAAGGCGATGACGAGTCTTGAGATGACCTGTTCTGTGATATCCGTTGCGGAGGAGATCGCGATCGAGTTGAAGACAAATACTGTTCTCTATCTCTATGAAAGTTTCGGTCCCTTTATAGACAATTAATACAAAACATTTAGTATTTATTTTATACTCAAATTATGTCTCTATTTATATAAAACTTTATAAAAAGTAAAATCAATTCTTTATATATTTATTGATTTTTCAATCAATAATTGTTTACATTATTTATAAATACATTGAATTCAAATGAAAAACAAATAAATCAAAAGAAAAACAAAATAATAAACCTTTTGGTGAGCTTTGAGTGGATTTGTTAACCAAAAAATTAGTGTCAATAATAACTGAAACCAAAGATAAAATAAAAACTTTTTGGCAAATAATAACTCAAAACAAAAATAGTTTAAAACTTTTGTAACCAATCGTTAGATAAGTTTTGGCTCTAAAAAAACAATAATTATTTAAATTATAATTAGTAGGAAGTTAAGGAAACAAACAAAAAGTGTTGTGTTATCTAAAAAACAGATAACGAGTCAAAGTCAGCAATGGCTGAAACTATTCATACAAATGGCTGTCATTTAACACATAAACAACATTTTTTTGTCTCACTTCAAATATTTATTTTCATTGTTTTCTAATAAAAATACATATTTTTAGACATTTGATAACATTTTTGAATCTGTTATTAGACTTACATTACGTTTATTGAGAGCTGTTATCAATTAATTGAATGATTTTAGACTCAAATAAGAAACTCTATGTGAAAACAATGCAGCACTCACTCGATGACCAAAATGGCTGTCAGTGTGAGTGTGGGGTTGAATGCATTCTCTATTCCCATAGACTATAGACTATAGACTACACCCGTATTATAGCAGATCTTTTGCATACAACAGATGGAACTTTCCATTCATTCAAAACTACTTTTTTACTTATAATTTATTACTTAAAACAATAGTTATGTTAAGACTGTTAACTAAACTTTATATTCATTTCAATGTATGGTTTACTTAACTTTTATTTAATGTTTTGTTTAGACCTTTGTATTGAAAACGTTTTTTCGAAAATATTTGATTTATTATGAGATTTATTCTCAACCAAAGACTCAATTGAATGGTTCGCTAAACTATTGTAAGCTAAGGAAAAAAACCTATAAATCATAGCATAAAAACAGGGACAACACTATTGAGAACTAAGTCATAAATTTTAAATTGGGTTTCATTTGATTTTTTATTTTCAAAAATGCTTTCATTTTGAAAAAAGAAAAACAATTAAAACAATAAAAACAATAATATCTTTTGTGAAGTTATGACAAAATATTAAATAATTTATTATAATCACTGGTTTGAGATTATGCACAACTGTTTAATAATATAAATAAGCTTTAAATTGATTTACAGATTGATTTACATAAACGTCAGTTCTTTTAGATCTATATAAAAGTTTAAAATAATTACTTCTTTGAAAATTACAACATTTTATTAGAGAGTAATTTCTAGTCTTTGATCGAATAGTTTATACAGTTATGGATCGAATATAGTAATTAAGTTTTAAAATAAAGTAATAGAAAAACTAATATAATATGTTATATTTAATATATAACGTATATTATAACAGTTATCATTAAATTCTACTTTTGGCAGCTTTGTTGCTAAAGAGCTAAAGTATTGACTTACATGTGATGTGTTTTAAATTATAGTTTAATAGGATTTCATTTGTTTGGTTTTGGTATCGCTGTATTGCTCTTATACACGATTGGTCTCAGTTTTCTTGTCTTTGTATTGATTGATAGATTCATAACATATTCTGGTTTTATAACAATTATAAACTCAATTAAATTGTGTCTTTGAGTAAAATTTATAATTATGATAATGACTGACAGAAAAGATGATAAAATTTTGGTTTTATTTTTGGTCTGAAGTTTTGGACACTTTATTATAAGATGTGCTGAAATAATAGCAGTTATTTGTATTGTCGTTCAGTAATTGGTGAACCATTTCTAATGTCTAAGAAAACAATTAATAAAACAGTTCTCATTGTTTATGTTCTATGAAATTACAATTTAATGATTACTTAAATATTAAAATAAATTTAATGATAAATAAAAAATCAAATCTATGAACTCCACTAATCTTGAATATTGTATTGAATCCAAAATAACATCAATTTAATGAATGATAACGTCCTCTGCTTTACAAACGTTGTAATCAAGTGGTTGACCCAAACTTTTAATGTGTCACGACTTAAGACGGAATGACCCGCCAGAGGATTGATTATTGAGTGGATGGAAATAGCTTTGAGTTTAATAAAAATAGGCAATAATGCAGAGATGAAAGAATGGTTAAAAGATTAATATAGAACTGATCTATTTTAAAACAGCGACTAATATACAAGTAGTTTAAGTTACTTTGAAGCTTCGGCCTTCTTCTGGCTCAGTATACTTCCCGGCGACTGAATCAAAGAAAAATTATAGCTTTTATTAATTACTTTGTTATTCACTCATTATGTTCAACAAAATAGCTTTTTGTAAAAATAATTATAATCTTTAATAAAAAGCATTTAATGCAGAAAATAATCACAAAATAAAAAAGGAATATAAATACAAACAAATAAAATATTCTGTTGAGTATATATGTTGTAATATTTAAAATTACAATTGAGATTATGACAAAAAAAAGAATAAACACAAAAATTCTCAAACAATGATTGCTTGAAATAATAAAAACAATAACAAAATCAAAATTATAAGATATTTTGATTATAGCGTTCATAAGGACTAATCAATGACAAGATCTTAAGTTGGGATCGGAATACTTGATCGGTTGTTTTGATTCTTAGGTCCACTTACGTTTGCGAGCGGGGTTCCGGTCAGCTGTGAGACAGTCATATGGACTTTTGTGATAATATCGAGCACTTCACCCGTCAATTTAGAGGCTCCCACTTCACTATTGCCATGAGAAACCATAACCACTTTATTACACTGCGCTAATGGCGCCGCCACTTCAGCAGCAATCTAACAAATCAAATAAAAATCTCACACATTTGTAGAAATGGATAAATAGATGTAAAGCTGACTTACCTTTGGCAGTGTGTCCAAAACCATATCCACTTTGGCGGCGGCATCGTATTCCTTATAAGCGTTAGCTTTCTTAGCCATTTGTTCAGCCTCTGCTTTAGCCTTCGCCTCGACTGCAAAAGCTTCTGCTTCTCCGCGCAATCGAAGCGCTTCTGCCTCAGCCTCTGCTTCCATAATGATCTTATTCCTATGCGCTTCGGCCAACTTTTCGAGCTTATACTTCTCCGCTTCTGCAGGTCTTCGAACAGTTGCCTCCAATTCTTTCTCTTTGCGCGCAATTTCTTGTTCTTGAACCTGAATCTCTTGCGTCCTCTCAATCACCTTGACCTGCATCTGTTCCTCTTTGATTCTCTGTCTAGTCTTTGCGGCCTGAAGATTATAAGCCAAGTCAGACTCTGCCTTCTTAGAGAAGACCTCGACATCATACGCAGCTTTTTTCAATTCGAAATCTCTCTGAGCTTTTGCAATTTCTGCGTCATTTATATATCTGGCGGCCATTCTTTCCTCTTCAGCCAACGCTTCTTTAATGAGAGCATCCCTTTTGGCCTCCGCTTCACCAATTCGAGCATCGCGTTTCACTTCTGCAGTACGGGCCAAACCTAATGCTTTGAGATATCCCTCTTCGTCACTGATGTCTTTGATAGTATAGGAGACAACAGTGAAGCCCATGTCCACCAAATCACTCGACGCCACTTCGAATACCTTTTTCGAGAACTTCTTACGATTTTTATAGATTTCTTCGACAGTCATGGAGGCCATGATAGCCCTCTGGTGTCCCTCAAGTGTCTCTCGCGCAACATTCATGATCTCTTCCTCAGACTTGCCCAGAAACTGCTCGCAGGCGGCCCTCAACATGTCTGCGTTCTGGCCCTGAATCTTGACTTGTGCTATACCTGTCACTGAAATGGGAACTCCTTGTTGGGTATAAACGCGCGGACTCTCGATTGTCAGAGTCATTGTATTCAATGTTATTCTGCAATCAAATTAGGATCACATTAATTATTCAGTTCTAACTCAATCTCACTCTAATGATTATTAGCGGCTATTTTCAAGACTAATAATTGATTACATGCTTTCAATAGTCAGCTCTAACAAAACAAATTACATTCTCAGTGATGAAGAAATGCATTAAAAATTGATGACTAAGTAGAGGTTATCGTAAATATTATTATAAAGTTCTAACTTTTTGTGTAATTGAGACAAAAATGCAAAAAAGTCTCAAACATTTACCGGTATTATTGAAATTAATAAACAGTTTATTTAATTAGGAATAAGGTATGGCTTGAATCCAATCAATTACTTTTGAAGCGATAAGATTATAATGAAAATCAACTTTTGATTTCATAACAAAAGTTCAATGATATTAAATAGTAATTGATTTGAAGTATGGATCAAATGCTCAACAGATATACCGGTAATATATAAAGTAAACAAATATTAGTCTAAAAAATAGCAAAACATAAGTTACTCTTAAAGCGAAAACAAACAGATTATTAAACAATTGATACAAACCGTTGCACTTTCTGAATAACGGGCCAAACAAAGACTCGACCGCCCGGAACCATAAGTGGTCTTCGATGACAACATCCTATCGTTAATTGTATTGATTACAAGTCATTAGTCATTAATTATTGATATTTTTTATTTCATTTATCATTTGATTAATTAAATCAAAACCCGTTATAACAGTCTAACAGTCCCTAAACATAGACTTAATTAGTCCTCTATAATGAGGTTTGACTGCATTAAATATTATTAATTTATTGATAAATTGTATTATGATTTGAATGTATTGTCGATACAAATAATACGGAAATGCATTTATGTATTCGTTTGTTTTCATCGTATTATTAATGATATAAATAAATAAATAGCTTTTTGTGCTTTTGATTGAGACTTAATTAACAATTGATATAATAATAATGACATGAATGCAAACCTGAGACCACTAGTGCTTCGTTTGGACCACAAGTCACAAAACCAGCCATTGATGGGAATCAAGTGAATGAAGACAATGAAGACAATTGACAATTGAATTGAATTGAAGTCAAACTATTAATTATTTATAAACAAAAACAAATAAATTGAACAAATTTAGGGATAATTTAATTTGCAGTCAAATAACAATCGATTAGACAATAGATAAGTCTTAAGACAAAAACTCAAAGTTAGACAAGAGATTAGTCTTAATTACAATCAAATTATGAAATGATTACAAAAATGGTGTTTAACTATATAGTGGGCGCGTCTCATACGGTCTCATACAGTGTTATCTCTTGTTTATTATGCTCTGCTTTGCCATCGATTTCATCTAACACTGACATCTGTTAAGGGCTTAATGTTGTTATGCTATTGACATACAGTTTGTGCAATACTTGTGTAACAGTAGAGTATTCTTTCTATTGACGCAGCTTTGCTCTGACTGTACTGCACGTCCCTCACAATTCTGTCTCTAACATATTTAGTTTAACTCTATATAATATAATGTAATATAATTGCTGATCGATTTCAGCTGAGGGTGTAATTCACTTGTAATAACTTGTTTGACATTTAACTTCTTATCTAATAATGTTTCATTGATATAATTATCTCTCTTTATCTGTTTTTATTACTTTAGTCCTAATGAGACGTCAGTTCGTTATTCATCTAAAAACTCTAAAAAAATTATTTATAATAGAGTTCAACGAAATTAATTGAAATTTTTATTTTAAATTCAAACGTCATTGCATTTAAATGTATCCAATTTTGAGAATAAAACTATTAATTATTCAGTATTTCGTAAATGTGTCTGACATTGGACTCTGTTTTTGATAACTTTTTATTTATTATATTTTGGTTATCTTTAACATAAATAAAATATTATTACAATTGACACAGAAAAGCTTTAAATGCATATCAATCGCATGTTTATATCAATTATCTTAAAGTAAAGACTTTTAATTCGAGCTATTTTTAGAAGAATTGCAAACTATATTTAGTTACTGAAAACATAATAATTTTTAATCCTAATGCCATTGCACACACTTTATTGCAATGCAAACTTTTTCCATACCCACTAAGTTTTATAACAATTTATTCTATTATTATTGGTTTTATAGAACTGTAATATATACTGTATTATAGATTGAGTATTCGTCCTGAGTATTGGTCATATGTTAACACAATTTCTTTTGACATTTTCAAGTCAAATAAACGTTATGGTAATTATTAGTTCATGAATACAATTCATGTTATGCTACTATAAAAATCATTTTCTTTTCAATTCTGAACGAATTCTCAATAATTGTGTCGAGAAATGAAATCTATAGATAAAAGAGATTCAAATTGATCTCAATTTGTTAGTAATGAAAAGTTATTGAAAATAGAATATGAGATGCTTTCTCTTTTCCCTATATCTCAATCAGGTCAGAGTTGGTCTGTGCCTTAGACCAGTGCGTTTATAGGGAAGGCCCTATTATTAGAGCTTAAATTAATCTTATATTTCATTCCATTGTATGAAACACTTAATCATAACTCTGAGAATAATAACATCTATTATTCAGTTTTAAGGAATATACACATAGAACTGCACACATTATCAAAATACTTAAATATTTACATAATACTGAATTATGAAAATTTTAAAATATGAATTTCGACAATTTATTAAAAAATCAGTGTTTAAACAGCAATTGAAATATGAGCTCATATTAATGGTCGTTATCGTTTTAATACAATTAAATCAATTGTATTCATCAGAAATGAATAAAATGTTCAAAGTGACAAAATACAATACAATCAGATACAAACAAGTTATAAGAATAACTATAAGTTAAAATAGAGTTAAACTATTAGTTCAATCACCAGTTAGTTTCTTATATTAATTAAACCAGTTTTATACCAATATATGAAAATTTTAGCTGAAAAATATTGTTTATTAAAATGAAAATTCGAAGAAAGAGGACATAATGATGACATTGTTTTCATAATACAGGTTTCATCAAATGAATGTTTTTAATATTTTTGTTTTGCTTATCAAAAATTTGTTTAAAGACATAACTTTAATGAATTTTATTTAAGTATATTAAATAAAACTTATAATAATAAAATCAATAATGAATAGTGAAGAACACAAGAGAACCTAGTCCAAGCTAAAGTTCGTATGTTTCAATGGTGTCTTACCGTTTCGCCTAATTTATTTTTCTACAGAATATTAAAAAATTCCCATTTTACTGGGTTGGTATATACTGAAACTAGACAAGCTAACCTACTTGTGACGGACGGTAGAACTGGACATAGCTGCGAGACCCGAACTGCCAAGCTTTCATGCATTATAACTTAGCAGAGTATACTAGCATTTTAAATAATTTTCAGGTAATTTTAAGTAAATTTACCTATTAATTAAAATTAGGGGAAACGGCGCTAGGGCAAACGGAATTAGGGGAAACGGTATGTGATCGTTTCAATATAAGCTCAAGCTCATGAAAGTGTTTCCCTTATATTAATTGCATTAAATTAGTGTTGTTTCAATTTTAATTTTTTTATTTCAGTTTCGTTTTTGTAAAATAGTTTCATTTTCTCATAGCTACATTAAATCATCATATTAAAAAGTCTTTTCATAAACTCAATGCTTAAACTAAACCTTATGTTCATCACTTATAATTAAAAAAAAGTATTGCTTCATTTCATTCAATTTTTATTTTTATTTTTATTTTTATTTTATTACTTTCTCAAGAAATAATATCAAAAAGTTTGTATATTTTTACTAAAATAAAAAAAACTCTTCATATTTTGTAGATCTGTCAGAATAGCGTCTACTTTAATAAAAGAATTCAATTAATTTTATAAAACATAAATCTACTAAAAGGCATTCCTATTTACAATTTTTGTCAGTGCTGTCAATCATTTAGCTTAATAAAAGAAAATGAGATCACTATTTGTATGCATATAAGAAAAGTTAAATTTAATATCTCATAAGTTTTAGTTATAATTGACAATATCAATAATATCTATTAGCCTTGATATTTCGTTTTTTCCAATAACAAATTCAATAAAGAATATGCATATTCTTGAATGGAATATCTAGTGTTCAAATAAAGTGATAATTAAGTCTAAATGAGAACTTTTTTTATTCATAATTATTGGTAGTAAGTTATATACCGGTACAATATATTTCAAAAGTTAGAATAATAATTACTATTATAATAATGAAAGTGAAACCTATTTCGAAACTTAATGAAAGTTTTCCTTACTTAAGAGCATCTCTTAATTCACAATGAACTTAATCGAGAATCGATTCTATAAGAAAACAGTAAATTCATGCGCACTCATGCGTAAGGAAGCTCAAGAGAATTGCTTGGACTATATGTAGATCACATTTAAAAATCATCTCTAAGAGGTTTTATTTAAACTAAAATTGCAACTCATAAGTCAGCACATTCAATATCACGTATCTTCTAATTTAGTTTAATTATTAGACTTGAATTAAAAAAATCTATTGTTATTAAAATATTGGAGACAGTGAATGACAACTCGCCATAACATTAATCGAATACCGAGCAGAGAGTTATACGAGACATTGGTGATGGAATTTCAGACAAAGAACGGCTTAAATGATCAGGTTATCAATTTTGGATCCGGTAAGAAATTTAAATTATTTTATAATACTAATGATATTAAGAATGCTTTAAAAAAATTTATTCATATCAGTAACATATATAAAAATCTGTATTTTGCTGATGATTTTCAAAACAATAATATATTAAATTTAAAGCATGATTTGGTAATTAAACGTATGTTTATTATTACGTTGGTGTATATTATACGTATCAAATAATAAAAAAATTTATAAAATATTATTTGTCTAATGAAGTTTTATGCGCATATCTTTCAAAACTCATTTGATTGCTTGTTTTTTTATTACAAGTCTTATATTTGATATATTTAAACGCATTTATATGTCTGTACTTATTTAGCATTATATATAATTGTTTTGCTTATTTTCTAACTTAAAATCTTATTTTACTCCTTGATCAGCATATTTTTATTTATAGATTTATGTTTTTAATTACAAAGTTATCCATATATTAATATTATTTAGTTTGAGTAGAAGTTTTAAATGCCTCCCTAAATGCCACTTTTCTGTACTACATGTAAACTTTTATTATATACTGCATATAAGTTGATTTTATGGGTTTATAATACAGGTATATTTTTTCGGTTTTAATTACCCAAAATATAACGGGTTTGGTTGGGATTGGGTTGATGATCGATTTGGGTTTAAACTGGTGCTACTTATTCCAAAGCCTAGTGGTCTACTTTGCGATCACTTTAGTAGTGACAATGTTAATTTAATGCCTCATTTAATTCAAGTTACTAACTTAGTGTAAATATAATTCTAATAATTTATTATTAAGTTTGATCTTATATTAATTAAGAATGTAACAATGTAAATAGAATTTTTTCTCAGCTAACTATTGGCATCTCTTTTAATAGATTGTGTAACGTATTGTTCTCTCGATAGCACTTTTAAACAAAAAACACGTCAATCTTATAGTAAAAATCTAATAAACTTCAAAGGATGATTAATTTAAAAGTAATAAAAATTTGAAAACGAGACGTTAGAAATTTAGATAAAATCAATGGATCAAAAGTTTTGAAAGTATTGATCATTTACAGTGTTATTCAAAATAAAGTTTTTGGTCAAAATATTTTGCTATTCCTTCGCTGCATAACACTAACTATACTGAATTTAATTAATTAGACAATTGATTGTCACTCACACTTTACAGATAAATTGAAAACATATTATATATAAAAGCATTAGTGGTTTTCTGATAACTATAATTTTTTCAAAAAATTGTATGCTTTGTCGGTCTTTTGAAAAGAGACAAAATGCTATTCTTAGTACCCTATTATACATTCATAAGATTATTAAACGCAAACTAAGTATTATATTAAATAAACACAAAATTGATCTGAGATATAACATGAGGTTCAATGAGAAGGATTGATATAATTTTCGTCATAAGACATTTTAATGAAACAGAACTACTGATAATAAATGTAAGAATTGGTTAACTCTATTTTTAAGCTGTCAAACGCTAGTTTAAAAATGATAAACTTCTTTATCTTTATCAACACTTCTATTCATAAAGTTTAAGTTTTGTGAATATTGTTTATAATTTGAATGTATTACAGAATAAACAGTAAGAACACGTTTACTCTTCCATTGTATAATAACTTTATTGATTATCTTTTCTTTTTATTTAAGTTTTAGTTTAATTTTTATTTAAAATTATTGCTTAAAATTCAAATTATACTAATATTTTATTTATGTTATTGGTCTTTAAAAAATCCATTATTCATAATAATTGAAGTTTTTCTCATTTAAAATTTTGCATTGAAATAAAGAACTGAATATTTTTATTATAATTTTATTGAATTAAGTTTAAATTTATGAATTTATTAATCTTTTAAAATTATAATTTATAGCATATGCCATTATCATAACTCATAGCCTATTATATTTTAAAATGAGCTTATTTTATAATACAGTAGTCAATGATATTTAAAGTACGTTAATTACATTTATTTTATATTACTCTTTATAAAAAAAACTACTGAAAAATTAGAAATTATGTTGAAATAGTCTAAACTTTCGGTTGCCAGATCTAGGTGGACCATTCCCTGGACACCATGCTCAATTTTGAATTTTCTTCTTCTCAAAACTTCCTTTGACTGAAATCTAGACCTATCCTTCTTTATCCCGGTTATAGTAACAATATTAGCCTGAACTAAACCTAAATTTTCTACTCTTTATTTTTTCATAAATAATTCTTTAAGCAAATATATTTTTAATTATTCAAACTCATCAAATATATTTTTGTATTTTTAATAGTTTTTTGTTAAAAATAAATTGAATGGATAGAAAACACATATTGATAATAGTATAGAGTATTAGAACCTTTATTTACAATCTGTTGCCATTTCATATGATGTCCAAAAACAAAAATAAAGTCAATTAAGTCTGTATTTATTCAAGACTACATAAATTGCAATATTATTGAATCTGTCCTAAAAGACTGATCGTTATTTCATTTTGATTATATGTAATTCATTCATTAATATAACATGTAATAACATGTTAAGACAGCACTTTATTTAAGTGACCCCATCTTTGCTCATAATTAAATTTAGGTTTTTACAGGTTTTATCTCTTGTTAACATTTGGCTAATGCTACTGTTATAGGCAGACTGACCAGATCTCACGCAACTCGCGCGACTCTCACCCATCACCCTTTTTATTTTTTTTAAATATAAGTTAATTTTTTTTATTTCCACGTTGCGTGAGATTCTCACCTCACGCATATAACCCATGCGGGAGGTGTGAGGGACCCCTCGATGGGTGAGAGTCACGCAAGTTGTAGTTATAGGTATATTAAATTAAATTTTTTGCATAAATTAAAAAATTGTGTTATCATCGAAAACAATATATTCTGCTAAATTTATATCTTATAATCACCATAATTCAACTCTGAATATCAAATTATTTAAAAAAATTTACAACCTCTGAAGTTATAAATTTAGTATATATTTTAATTGAGATCATACACAGCATTTTCATTTTTAATACTTTGTAAAAATGGTTTAGCTTTCGATTAGCACCAGACTAATCGTCGTCAGAACCGAACTTTTTGTTAGCAATTTGACAGTGTTTTTCACATCTTTTTGTTAATAAGATAATAAAGAGTCAGCGGTCAGTTCGGTTCTGACGACGATTAGTTTGGTGCTAATCGAAAGTTAAAACCATTTTTGCAAAGTATCAAAAATGGAAATGCTGTGCACGATCTCAATTAAAATATATACGACTAAAACCAACAAAAAAGTTTAGTCATATAAAAATATTTTGCAAATATTTTGTCACAGTATTTGCTCTAAAAGTTAAAGAAGCGCAATGACCGGCAATTCATAATTTAATTATTATTTTGTGTCTATTTACTGTACATTTTGAAATATTCTTATACAAAATGATCTGTTTTGTCAAATTCCTGTATATTAAGTTCTATCATACAAAAGCATTGATAAATAATTGATTTATTGTCTCCAAATCATCTGCAAATCATTACAAGTATTACATTAACTTAATTGACGTCAATGTAATAATAAACGATTCACTCTTATGAGTTCGATATACAATTTACTGTATTTACTGTACATAGAATTGGATTTTAAGGATTTACAAAAAACATTTGTATATATATTGTATAATACAATATAGAAATATAAAATTGAGTGCACATCAATTATTGTATATATTTAGAGTGAGATACCATAAAAAGAATGGCTAACCTTAATACTAATGCGTGTCTCTATGGTGACTACTTCGCAACACAAGCTGAACCTTTTCGTATCCTCAAAGAAAATCGATGAGCATTTAAACTTAAATAAGTTTTAGTATACGATCTATATTACCATTAAAAAGCTCTGCATATTCGATGTGCTTTTACCTAAAGATTCAGTGAATATTCAATTAAATGTTAAAATCTTTTTAAAAGTTAGTCATAATCTACATAATATTTGTTATTAAGAAGAAATCAGGTATTGTTCACATAAATTGATTAATGCATTGATTGTTACAAAGATTTAGTATCACTCCTCGCCATCATTTTATAAGCTTGTTGTTTATCAATTGCCTTTTGTGTTTTTCTTTTTTAACCATTGATTCGTGTTTTGACGATTGTATAGTTAATACAGGAGTTAATATATTGAGAATCATGACCATGTACATAATTCATGGATAATGATTCCTAATACATTATTTACCGGTTCGTATCATAACATTTCTGTCAGTATCAACACGTTTCACATTTTGTTTCTTTTTAATCCTATAACTTATTGCATAATCCATTCTAATTAAAACCCTTATCTAATAAATTATCATAGATAACGATTAGATAATTATTAATTTCTCTTTATCTTCGTTATTATTAAGTAAGCATTAAATTAATTTGGTGTCTGTCTTACAATTTAAATTGATTCGGATTGACTTCAATTACTTTGTTTCTAGTTTTAAAAGTCTATTACGTTTTTAGTACTAAATTATTGAAAATGAGCTCAAGAATTCGATTCCTATTTCAAAATTATAAGAATTATAACAAATAATTGATTAAAATTAAAATATAGCTAATAATTAAGTTAATAATATATGGAAAATATTATTTCAATATGTTTTTGTGCAGTAAAGTAACTTATCAGCAATTGTCACACCGGTCATACCAACAAGTGAGTGAATTATTTGAAGAAAGTGCTAACTCTCAAAACGCACTCAAATAATATGAAATCAAAGGCCAGAGAGTATTGAAATGATTGCTTTCCATTATTTCCTCTATTAATTATTACAATAAAACTTATTTTAAATATAATTATTTAAATACTGCAAAACAATTGTTGAACCATTCATTAAAAATAAATTCCAAAAAGAGGTTAAGTGAAGTTAGCGCCTCTTCAAATGACTCACTCATGTTCAGTGTCGTACCTAGTTAGCGGCAAAGAGGTACATGTCCTCAAGTATTTCGATGTTTTTAGGTTTGTAACAATTTTTAAAAATTGTAAAATCTGTATTTTTCCTATGTGTTGCTCCCAAACAAAATTTATGGGTACCATAGCTTATCAGAAACTTGGCTTCTCTATAAGTTTTTGGCAACTGTTGTAAAAATACAATAAATAAATTTATAATTATTGTGATGATAGTGATATCCCAGTAGAGCTTTAAGATTTTTATCGATAAAAATGACATTTTTAATCAACTTTTTACTACATTTGAACTTTTTCATACCGTTTATCCAATTCCCTTCTCTATAAACTGTAAGACTCTTGAGATTAGTTTTATATTTAACGCGTTCTTTGTTTTGCTATTTATACAAATACAGGTACAGATATTTATTATTAATATAAGGTTTCATTCAAACAAAATAACTTTAGTTCAACTCAAAAAGATTTTATTAATAAATTCTAAGAATCCCTCAAAAAACTATAAACATTTATAATTAAAAAGATACTTTGGCGTGTGTTGTTCACATATTTATTTTTTATTACTGGCTTTGAGCTGAACTGATAAATAATTTCAGCCACTAATTAGAAATGTTTTAATGGCAACGAGCAATTAAGAACTCACAAGAATATTATTTTCTGTAAAAACTTAGAATAATAGTGTATAGACTGTGGCAAAACTTGTTCATTGGGAGGTTTTTAAGTTTTATGCCTTAAGAATGAAATAAAGGTGTCTTTAAAGTTTAGCTAAATTTGAAAATAAGCCAATTTTTGAAAATAGAGATATAAATTAAGAACTTTTCAAAACTTGAGTTAGCATAGATAGTAATAGTAATAAGCCAATCAAGAGAGTAATCT
Organism: Nanhermannia nana; assembly: GCA_033996565.1. Lineage (NCBI taxonomy): Eukaryota > Metazoa > Arthropoda > Arachnida > Sarcoptiformes > Nanhermanniidae > Nanhermannia > Nanhermannia nana. The sequence goes on from JAUJYT010000219.1 coordinate 20,318, forward strand.
ATATGCTGTACCTAAATGAATTTTCAAGTTTGAACCGATACACTTAAACCGATGCAAGTTATATGCTTTTGATTATATTGGTGTCAACTTTGCATTGCATGCTTGATATGATTTATCAAAATTATTATTCGAAATTAAGATACTATAACAGCTAATTATTCAGTTATCTATATATATACTGAATATATATACTGTGATATATATACTGAATATATCGATAGCTCATTTAGTCGAAAGGGCCATAAATTCCAAAATTGTTTTAAGACATTGCTAATGAAGAACCGAAATTACCTCCAGTTTCCCAAAGTCTCAGAGGGCCGACAGTTGCTGATGACTGTTATTTCAAATATACTGCGTATTAGTTTTTACTTTAGACATACATTATTTTGTAATCAAAAGCTTTAATTCACAAATGATTATTAATTGAATTGTGGAGAATTGAATTCTTATTGAAGCTGATATTTTCATTAAACATTAATAATGGACATAAACTATCATTTATTATAATTGAATAAACTCATAAAATTTAACATTTTATAAACACAGATAATCATAAAGCTATCGCGTAATAGCTGAATAAATATTTAAACTTATTTAAAGTAAAAAAAATCTAATATTCAGATCAATTTTAAACTTGAAAAACATTTTATTATTATTCCAATCATTGATCAAAACTTGTAGTGCGTTTCATATGATTCCATATGTTTCTTCACTAATTATAAAAATCGATTAAAAATATTTTATCATTAGTTGAGCCACAATCTCATTAAGATATTTCTATAACCAAACCTAACCTAACAAACAGTGTCTTATATGTAGAGAAGTTCTTTTAAGAACAAGAATGGAGAAGTTTTGTTGTGCTGTCAGATATTTATTTATTAATCAAAATAATCAATTAATCTTTGGAGACAACATTTAATAAACGTATTCATTTATTAATTTATATAAGAATATATTTTTCATTCATCAAAATTATTATTTGTCAGTAAAATGTGTTCAATTTTTAATAATGTGAATGTTTTGCATTAAAAACTAAGTAAAGACTTTTAAATAGACTCATAATTGGAAGAATTGACTGAACGAACCGCAAGATCGAAAACTGAGGCAAACATTTTTAGCTTCACTGTATGTATTAGTATATAAACAACTTGACAATCATATGCAGTGCACCCCGACTTTCGGTCTCGATCTTGTGGTTCATTTAGTCATCTCCTTATTGGAATGCCTTGAGCTCTATCACAGAAGTTTATTGCCGTTTATTGTAAAGTTTATTCTGAATTAGAGCTGATTTTTGCACATTAATCATATAGAACTGCACTTTCTTTCACATTATAGATTATTGAACTGAATGCTATATCAACTCTAAGTCGAGACCAACTGTCAACTATACAATTATGTCACAAGAAGAGAGTATGAATACTAAGATTAATTTTGCTGAAGCAACAAAATTCTCGCCATTAAATAAATCTCTGCCCATAGATGTCGCTGTTTCAAATTTTATAGTGCATTACTTCCTAAAAATTGCATTTCTTGGTATTTTTAAACTCTTAATATTTGGGTGCGTGTCCCCAACATATGATGGATGAACTATATTATTATAAACATAGAGGTAATGATGACCCTCACTTATTATAAAACAGGTTTTTATGCTATAGCGCTTTTAAAATCAGGTTCAATACTTACACACTCATTGCACTAAGCCACGCCCTCCTGCTCTCTAATTGCTCCGGTTATATTCCACCCTTATTACTCTCGCCAAATTCAGGCTCAGGATTGATGGTTTAAGTATAAGCTTAGGCTCTGAAGAATACGAGCAGTGCTCAATCTAGGGGGACCACGTAATTTTTAAACTGATTCTGGACAAAATTTCAAAAGCATGTTATTTAAAATTTTTGCCTTAAAAATCAAAGAGGAACAAAGTTATATATATTCAAATTTCAATTTTTTGGGGCGTCTTGGCTGGACATGTGATCAACATAGCTCAATCTCCGATCTAGGCCAGTCATCGAAATCTTAGATATCGCTAGGCTTAGGCTAGGTGTTTTAAGTCTATGTTTATCACTTTATAATTATTGTTTATCATTTATAATTAAGTAATGATTAGAGTATAAAAAATGTTTTGATTCAATAAGGATTTGTAGTGAATGATATATGTTTTGCAAAACACCCAAAAATAAAAGTAAGTTACATAACGATGTGACAGATATACTATTTCAAATGACTAACGTAGGAGCATAAATCTTTGAGAGGCGGGTTTTAGAAATCAATTGAGGTACCAAGAGAATTTCAAGATTATTGGTACAGTAAAACCTGTATAAGTTGATCGCTCATTAGACACCAACTTTCTGATCAACATATAAAGGTGATCAACTTACAAAGGTTATGTTAAACCTATGGGATTCGCAACAGACACCAATATAGCGATCAACTTAAGCAGGTGATCAACTTATAGAGGTGATCAACTCTGCAGGTTATACTGTATTTATAAGAGCTGTATCAATAAAAAATTTAACTTAACGAATAAGATAAGAAATTTTGAAATATTTTTTACAATATAAGCTTCAAAAGTCATCAATTTATCAACAAAGTTAACATTTTTTGGTTAATAAACTTTAATATATTCTTTAATACTTTAAAGCAATAAAGTTTGAAATTTTCGAATTTCTTAAATTTATTTAGAAATCTTATAAAATATTTATAATTACTTAATATAAATTAATTAAATAAATTCAATATTTAGACCAATATTGAAAAAATTGTTCTTATGCATGCTTTTTGAACTATAAGTTAGATATTATTTAATGTTTAACTTAAAGTTTGAACTATTTATATGTCGTTTTTCAAAGTATTATCTTTTAAGTGAACGTTATATCACTTGTGTTTTTCCAATACAAATTATTTTTCATAATGAAATATATAAAGCTGTACAGTTGGCTAAAGATATAACTTATGCTTTGCACAAAAGTATATATCTTAATAAAATGCTCGTTTTCAAAGTAAGAGGTAGTACACCACAAATTTTCTAGCGTATTTGAGCTAAGCAAACCTGGTAGCCATATTAATTATATTAGCCCATTCAATATAAATTAGATTCACTGTATATACTTTAATAAATAGTACATGACAACTCGTGTTTAAAATTTTGTTTGAGTCTTTCCTTCAAATACAAAATAATATTTAGGAAATTAATATACCAGCAAAATATAGTTTATTTTAATATTAAATTATCTACAGTAGATAAAAATAATGGCGCAAAAGTTGTTCTGTTAACAGACAGATGCAAATAAATGTTTTTAATTGTGTTAACCAGTGCTAAAAGTTATTCAAAATAGTGCAGTGCTTCTCACCATTAAAAACCACTTCATTGTCATTTTATTTTTTGATCTTAATTAATGTAGAATTTTTGCATGCTTTTAAAACATAAAACGTTACAGTTATGTAAAGCTTATCGGAGACAAAAGCCTCAAATGCAAAGGGAAAATATTTTGAACCTCATATAAGTTTATCACTAAATCAACATTTTTTATTATGTAAACAATGATACATTAATAATAAATGATGCACAATCAGAAATTCAACCATAACAACCATTGGTAATATAAACAAACATGTTTATGTTGAAAATTAACTTACGTAGTATAAGTTAACCTTTTATATTATATATATTTTGCTGTTAGCAATTTTGATGATAACAGTATTTATGTCTAAAGGTTATTATTGTTTTCGAAATTATTATGACAATGACAAAAATGACAAAAATAAATTAAATCAAAAAAGATTTTAAACATATAAAATATTTTTGATAAATATTTACAGTGGAATACTCTTAAAAACATACCTAAACAACATGTAAAGCTGAAATATTGACATAGTTTTTCGTGAACTGTCAAAAACATAGATTTTTGAATTTAGTCAAACTAAACATT
>JAUJYT010000220.1:0-24166 GCA_033996565.1 Nanhermannia nana
CTTAGTTGTGGCTGAGGTGACCGAATCAAGAAAATATGGGAACCTTATGAGTGATTGCCATCATAGCCATCGTTGTTATATTAATACATTCTCCTTACCTAAAGCCGATTAACTGCAAGGTCTGGCATATTATAATAATCTAATAGCAAGCATAAAGAGATTGTATGGAATTAGTTGCCTAAACACAATATTTGAATTAAACTTGTTAAGGGGGTCGCAATTTGTGTAATATTCCAATTGTGCCCCATATCTATTTTGCTTTTTTCATACCAAAGTATATTAGAAAAGCTTCTTAAATACCAAATCCGATCAAAAGTATCTTATATCTCAATTGTAATAAACTGAATCACTTGAATAGCAAAGCCCTTTAAGTGCTACCCAATTGGCCAAATTGTTGCAACTTTTGAGAAACTGTATTTAAGTGCACATCACTTTCATTTTTGACTCAATTGGTTTCAATTTGTTAGTGAGTGAACGTGTCTATCAGTTTATATATGACTCAAACTTAGTTAGTTTTATCAAATTGATTGAGTCAATGTTCACATGTTTGCATTTTTGCTGTTGTAGAATAGATTGTGAATTCTATGTACTGTACTGTATAATAAATTGTGGTCAAAGAAGTGTTATATTACTTCACCGAAAGTATGCCCTACTGTTAGGACATGTATATGCAAATATAGTTAGTAAATGTAATAGTGTCTCATTTTCAATGTGCCACTGAATAAAGTACTGTACAGTATGTATACCAAAGGGCTCTTTTGGTATCAGAATGAAAGGCTTGGGTCAATAATGTGTGAGGGCGGGATGACCAGGCATTGGAGCTTATACTATTGCCCCGATAGAGGTTTCGTGTCATTGTAGTTGTGACAATGCATCCAAAACGCCACACATGTTCTACTTTGAAAAATATGCTATTTATCATGCAATCTGTAATGTAAGTTATTTGCATTTAATTATTCTTTTGCAATATCGTTTCAATGGGTTTTATCTTTTATTCTTCTGTTTTTATAAAGAAACTATAGTACATGTCATTCAATCAAAATGAGTTATGAAATACATTTTTCTAAATCAAACTCTAAACCCGCTCTTTAAGGACATAATTACACAATATTAAGGATAATTTAGAAATGTTTAAGCATTGAGATCCTATTTTGAATTATCTGTTTGTTTTTGTATAGTTGTCTGTTTAGCGATTCATTATTTGTAAAGTAACACTGCATGACATGTAGTCCACCCCTCTTTTAGGAGTATGTCAAATATAACAGTAGACTTTGCAGAAAACTGGCCGTTGTATTGAAATAAATGTATTGCTGTATTTGGTGCTCTTTCACGGGGGCACAAACACATTGAGCACACGAACACATTGACTGCTAACTTTCCATAAGGGCTTAACTAATTTTGGTTGAAATTAGCATTGAGATGAAAATTAGACATTTTGATAGTTGCAATCAATGCATTCCAAACAATCCTTTTGTTTGTGTTGCAAATAAATTGCATTGATTAATAAATCTGAACAACATAGCAAACACTGCTAGTATTCCTACATTGAATTGGTTTTTACTAATACTAGTCATACAATGTACAGAGAGATGAGACCTTTTCTTTGAATAATTTTTGAAGAAAAGCCCAAATAATGCAGCTGAGCATACATTGACAGAGAATAGACTATACCCTTGCTATAAAAGATGCACACCTGACCCGCACTATTACTGCCATTTTTGCATTTGTTATTAGAATGGAATGGATTGATGTGTAACATAGTTCTTGCCGGTCATTCCGGGTCATTGCATAGAGCGCACGTGCGGTTTTATTATAAGTCCCAGCATTTAGGCTAAAATGTTCAGCTAAAAGGGCACCCCTTGAACATTCCTTCCAAATTCCATCGATAGAACTATTTGCTGCTTCTTCTATGCTCTTTCGTCAATGGGCTGCTATTTCTTTTTCATATCACAAATTCCTAGATATTCCTCAAATGCATTAAAAGAGTTCTTTTTTGTCTTGTTGTAAACAAACAATCTTTTGTGCCTTAAGTTAAAGGATTTAAACTTATAATAGAACTTAATATTGGAAAACAGAGAAAAGTGTAATTTAGTAGAAATATGTAACGCATCACTTGTTTAATTTAGAGAGTATTATAAACGTGAACGAGTGGTAAATTGAAAATTTTTAGTTCTTAGTCTATTTGCACAGAAGATATTGACAAACATCATAATCCGAAGGTTATTGCTTTCACATTTATGTTGTATGTTATATAGACCGGGTTGTAGTGTGTGCGGGGGTTCAAGTTAGATGGCTATAAACCAACACCTGTCTGGTGTAGCTTTTCTCACGATTTCTCGATTCAATACTTACTATTCAATACATTCTCAGCTTTAAGACCATACTGAACAAGTTGTATAAAACTCAAGTTTGCAACAAACGTCTCAATTTTGGTGACCGAGAGCACCAAACTTTTCTTTTTGATTTCGGTACTTTTCAATGCTTTCTTGTTTAAATCTGCAAACGTATAGCCGGAAGCAGGATTAGGATTATTGTCAGCCACAAACTACTGCCCACAATAATTGCTGCCAAGCAGTGGACTGCAGAATGAGATACACCTCCACCACCTCACTAACAATCAGATCTAACAATGACTTAGCCCTTTTCCAGCTTTGAGCCGTATAATAATACACTGTTCAGCTCCGACATGTAATTTTCTGTATTGAAACTGTTTTAAATTGGAACATAACTCAAACACATTAAACTCCATTATCCAGCGATAGCACATTTTTTTGAGCTTGTTTTCTAAAGTTAGACATTACTTATAAGACGAAAATGTTTTATTTGCTCAGATTTTGCTCGAACGGGCATTACTTAGAAAGTTATTTGTTCGACAAACTCAAGAAACAGACCTGAATCCAAATAAGGGATTTGATCTGTTGAAAAGTGCCATATATTAGCTAACTTTTCATTGCTTTGGCTCAACAAATAGTTTGTGCTTTTGCTCAAATTATACTTACAACTTGTCGAGGGGAGGTTTGACTCATTCAATTATACATAATGATATCCCTCAGCGATTTGGAGTTAATGTAGTTTAGTTATGGAACTTCATTTGCAAACAATAAAATTATTCTGAGTTTTCTATTTAACTAACTTTTGCCATCCAATCAACAGCACTGCAAAAGAGAGCGTCCTGAGGGAGATGTCCTAATGGAGTCTAAATGTACTGTTTAGACTAAATTGATTAATATTAGAGGACTTTCAGATAAAAGAACCATATAATCGACTCATGAAGTTTTGATGCAATTTCTACGCTTATACTAGTATTTAATTTTTCGCTAAATATGAAACTGACGAAAAATGGTTTGTTTACAAAATGCATTATTTATAGTTATAGTGCAGATCATGTTATTATTGATCCCTATCCTCAACATTCCCTTCTCTTTATGCTAAAAATTAGCTATTTATGCCATACCAGATACTGAGCTCTCCAGTAAAAATAGATGGGTTGGTATTAAAGGGACAAATATTTTAGTTAAAAAATAGGGTTTAAAAAGGAAAGAAAGCTATTATGTCAGAGCTAGTCTTTGAACTATTAGGCGTATGAGCCCAGATCTGACCACTGTCCAAATGTCCACAAAGAATGCGAGCTATGATATGTTCTCTGCACTGCAGGTGCGGATAGGTTTAAGTTTCTAGATATGCAACTCATAATGTATTTCTATTATATTCATAGTCGCACTGCCAGTTTCAGTTTCTTTTGCACAATAAGAAGTTGCTTACCTTTTTTTGAAGGATGATCCTTATGTCAGAACCAATAGATTTTTTCAATGTTGAAAACATGTCTATTCTTTTGTACGTTAGACGTAAAAAACTTAATCTTTCTATTATAGTGTGTTCTTATAAAATAAAAATAGAGATTATGCTTCAGCTAAGGAACAACACCACCCAATTTCGAGGCTCAGACAAATTTGCAGGTTATGCAAAAGCATATTACTTTTTATACTATTGAGATCACTATTGAGATCTATCTATTATGCTTTCGCTAATCTCATCTTCGAAGAAAGAGTGGCTGTCGGGAACTTTTTTGAATATTGCAACGAATCATATATATATCAGCTCCATATATAATAACTGCTAACTATTAATATCACAAATACCGGATTAAAGGTTAGCAGAGGGAAACTTATATAAGATTTCAAAGCGCGTATCGTTGACAACATTTTCAATAGTCGTATGCGATACACGAATGCCATATTATACCTTTCTCTTCAGCTAATCCTTCAGCTGCATATGGCCTCTGCCAGCGTGTGAAACCACTGTTATATCGCAACCGACAGTTGGATTAAATTCTGTTTCAATGCTTCAGTACTGCTCACCCCAAATATAAAATAACAATAGATTTCATTTCAGTCTATAGTTTGGGATATATTACCAACAATTTGGTCTTTCTTTTCTCAAATATTTTTCAATCAATTTGAACGTTAGTTTTTGGAAAACATTATAATACAAGTCTCTTGAAATGGCAATTCACTCAATTTTATCCTATAATTTTGTTAACCATAGACTTTTAATGTTTAACAGCTCTAATATGATTATTGGCTTCAAATTATAAGGCTATTAAAGCTATTAAAATAATACCACTAATGCCACAAATAAATCAAAGTTTTAATAAATTGCAGTCAAACCCAACTTTCAGTCACGCAATAAAATTTAGTTAAAATATGAAAAATGATAGCAAAAGTGGAATTTTTGGTTGTCTATTAACTTTTTGTCTATTTCTCTTCTATTGATATGTTCTTAGGAGCCATTTCGCCAAATGGCCCAAATCAGCCGCCGAGAAAACAAAGAAGAGAGAGAACCACATTCACAAGAGCACAACTGGATGTCTTGGAGGCTTTGTTCAGCAAAACCAGATATCCTGATATATTTATGAGAGAAGAAGTAGCGCTCAAAATCAATTTGCCTGAATCTAGAGTTCAGGTAATCTTTAATTCAGTCAAATTAGAAATGCATTCAATTATATGACAGGAATTTATTTGAAAAATTAATGCTTTTTCTGTTTATTAAACCAAAGGTTTGGTTTAAGAATAGAAGAGCCAAATGTCGCCAACAGGCACAGCAACAACAAAACGGGACGAGCAGTGCCACAAAGACGAGGCCAAAGAAAGCAAAGAGTCCACCACCTCCTGGATCAGCGACCAATTCTCCACCCGCTTCAATACATAGAGATTCTCCATACAAACCGCCGTCATTGCCAAACATAACATCGAGCGGTAATGTTGGGAATCCATTGTGTTCTTCAGTAACTTCAAACAATTCAAGGTTAGTAATCGAATAAGTGCTGAGATATGTAAATAAGATTAGAAATTAGAATATATAATAAGCGGTAATATCTTATATTTAGTGCCAACACTTATAGTTCCATTTGGAGTCCCGCTGCTATCGCTCCGGTATCGGATCTGATGTCTGGTAATAGCTGTATGCAGAGGGCAACTGCTGCCTACCATCACCACCAAATGGCAAGCAGTGCTCCACCGACGAGCGCCTCTTGCTATCCACCTCAAAGTTATGGTCCGTCGGCATATCATTATGGAAATATGGATTATCATATGCCGACTATGCCTCATCACACACAGTTAGGCGCTGTCACCACTATGGGATCTGCAGCACTCAACCAAATGACTGGTCCAACTATGAGCTCACATATGAATCCTGTCATGTCATCCCATGGCTTACACGGCGCTGCCGGCCATCAGATCACCGCTAGAACACCACCTATTAATGGCGGCATTTCTGCGTCCAATGACTGTTTGGAGTATAACTCCGACAACAAGACCAGTTGGAAGTTTCAAGTGTTGTGAAATTATATGACATTTTGTACATTACATTACAGTCATTCGCATATTACAAGTTTTAAACTGACTTTAAATTATTGTTTAGACTTAAATTTAACTAACGGTACACTAAAGCTGCTAATTATTTATCCTATATATTAATTATTATTATAACTTAGAGCTTATGTGCCATCAATTAAGATCTCATTAAGGATCAGATTTCAATAAAATTAGACTATTTTTGCCGAATAGTGGGATAACAAACTGTTGCTATTAAGACATGATTTGATTCTTTAAACAAAATCAACATTAATATGATATTTAAGGTAATTATTTGTGTGGTTTAACTGTTTTAATCTAAATGAAGGATTAAATATTGTGTAACTGTAAATATTATAAATAATACAGTACTGCTATTGAACTATTGAATCTTAAAACTAATTTTATGTTAATTATAATGTTATCGAAGAAGACTTTTTACTGAAGGCCACACTTTTAATGAATTACTTTCATTAAACGTCATTCCAATTAATTGAACTGTATATACAAATCATTATTAACGAAACTAAAAGATGACTAATTAATTACAGGGTATTTCTAAATGAAGATTAACTTTGTCTAAAACACAGCCAATTGTGTGAATTCTGTGTAAATTTATCTAAAATAAGAAATGGGATAACTTTATGCAGTACTGAATCCAATGACAAAATGCACTCTTATATCATATTTCGTGACATCCCTTATCATAAACATAATTAATTCGTTTGTAATAAACATGTAATAACATCTCATTTAAAGGATATGTAATAATAACCTCAAAAATAAGTTAATAAACGAGAGAATAATTTCTAAGAGAACTTCAATTCACAAAAATTATTTAACAATTGATACAAATGTTAAACAAGTTTCAGGTCAAAGATTCGTATTAATTGTCTGTTTGTTTGATGTCTAATATTATAGAAAATAACTATAGATTGTTATCCTCTGGTTATCCTTTACTAAGACTAGTGCTAAAGCTTAACAGTCATTAAAAAGTGCTTTTCATTGTCAGTTCTGTCCCAGTTTTACGTTTCATTTTCAGTTTTTGAAAAGTTCTTTTGTTTGTGAGACATCTGTATGATATCATATCTCAATTTCTAATAATTAAAAGTTTAATAAGTTATAAATTGTAAGTTACAAACAGACAATCTGTCAAACAGTGTCAATGTTAGCAATAGCACAAACAGAGCCCAAATAGCAAAGCAATTATATGCCAAACAAGTTATTAAGTCATAAGAGTTAAACAAAAAAGTGATTTAATGTTATTTAACGTTTTTATTAATTAATTCAATTGGTCTAAAAATGATTTATATTCATAAAGCTTTTGATAAAATGTGATGGACTGCTATATAAATACCTAATTAATGTCTGGCCGGTTATAGATTATGACCTAAACGTTTGTATGCATACGAATCATGGAAAAGGGCTTATTTGGCAGACTTTATAAATCAATATTTGAAGGGGCCAAGGGTGAGAATGGTGCACTCGCTATGGCTTCGTTCTCGGATCGAAGTATGCGAGTTCGAACCCCAGGCGGGTGCCATTTCTTCTGCTATATGTTGGCCACATATTCAGTGGTTTTTAAACATCCCTACGGCCCGACGCGTTTGCCCGCAGCCGACACAGGTTTCACCTGTAAAAATCTCACTGGTTTAACATGGACTTCGGTGAGATCTCCTCTCATTAGGGAGTTGGCTCAAGAAAACGAAAACGTTTTTTTTGAAGGGTTAGTAAATCTATATTCTAAGCAAAAAGTTTCAGTTCGTCAGTTAGTTCGTCAGTTAGTTCGTCAGTAACGGCTTCAAATATTTGAGGGAAAATTGAGAGATATGTTTACAGTAAAAGTTGTATTCACTCTCCAAGGGATAAAAAGGCAGAGTATTTTAAACATACATTAATTTGAGATTTATATTGTTACAGGGGTTAAAAATAAAAATTGGCATAATTTTAATTTCTAGATTTATTTCAATTTTACGGAAAGTAATTCGCAATTTAGGGCCGGGTGCTTCTAGTATAATATATTTAATTAAGTATTGAGTTCCAAAAAATATTTGCATGTTATATATTGTATAAAAATATATTTAAATATTTTTAATTTTTTTAAAGCAATTTCTGGTAGAATTAATGGTAAACCTGAAAATGAATTTATTCTCTAAGAAAATGGAGCTATAAATACAGCTTATAATTAGCTGTGATATTGAACGAAGTTTTTTTAATATAAACATATTTTGACTGATATAACGTTGAAGAAAATTTTAAATATTACTTAATACTCAATTTTAAGGCATCTTTCAATACTAAAACTCAATCAATTTACCAAATCTTTAAAAATAAATAAATATTTAAGTATTTGAACCTTTTTTGGTAAATATAATATCAAATAATTTATAACTTTATAAAAATATATTATTATTAGAAACCAATAGATGTCAACACTTTACTAAAGGAAACACTAATAAATTGAAGTCTAACCTCAATTTTTATTAGTGTTCACAACAGGAAAATCATAATTCACCTTATGTTTGGATATTTTATATTTTATTTAATATTTAAATTATGAAAAACTATTTTTAAACAACTTTTGCCTCATTCAAAACAATTTCATGCAATTCCTAAAAGAGTTTTAAAAAATAGAGACAATGAAAAATGGCTTAAATATAACACTTATAAAACACAAATAAAGTGAAAATGTATTGAAATATAGTGAGAATGAATTGAAATATAGCTGTAAATGTTGGTAATTAACAAACGATTGCGTAATGGTTTGCAAAATGTTTGGCTGAAAACGAAAGTTAAAAAACAATATTAACTCAAATTGAACCCAAATATCGTTTGCTATCAATAGAAGAATGCATTTGAGGGCTGGCGTGTGGGGCGAACCGACCTCGACCTTAGGTATATATTTTTAATTTGTAAACTTTTAAATATTTTAAATAATCATCACTAATAAGCATGTCATTAGTGATGATTAGCTTTGCCTTTAAGTGCCTTTAAGTACCTTTAAGTGCGATATCGTATTCATATTCAATACAAACAACGGTTGGAAACAAATGATTGCAATCAACACATAACTAGAGTGCAATTAAACGGATATTAAACTGAGTGCTGTTTATATCAATACTTTGGTTTATATAATCCATTGCTATTAGTTTCGTATTGTGTACCAGTTTTGAGCCTAAATAATCTTATATTGTACAGGGTGTCAAATAATGATTACGACCCCTCTAGAGCAGAAACTATAGATAGAATAAAACCGACTTCATATACATTAAAATTATGTTTTTCATAATTTTGTTTTCTTAGGGTAACGTCATATTCAACGAAAGCAAAAAATTTTGATTTAGTTATAAATCACTAAAATAAATGTGTTATTTAACTAATAAAAAGTGACTTTTTTATATTTGACTCTTCATATGAACGATCAACAATTTTTATGATCTGTCCTTCAATGACTTACCCTTTTGTGAGAAAAATTACTTTTGGATGTGGTTATACCTTAAAATAGATTATTTCAAAATTTTGTACTTTCGTCGAATATGACGTTACCCTAAGAACACAAAATTATGAAAAATATAAATTTTATGTATTTTTAGACATAGAACCCACATATGAAGTCGATTTTATTCTATCTATAGTTTCTGCTCTAGAGGGGTCGTAAATCATTATTTGACACCCTATACTAGTATTGAATAAGTATACGATATCGCACATAAGGAGTACAGTAGATGTTTGGCTAATCACAGGTTAATAATTCTTTTAATTATATTTATACTCAGTTTTTAAGAGTCTATAGATTTTTATCAAAACAAATGTTTGAAAAGTTAAATACTTTTAAAGTTATAAGTAGTTCATAACTAATGTCTAAAAGTATGATTTACTTAAGTTTTTAACTTTCTATCAAATCTAATGACTGAAAATCATATTTGATTCTAAGACTGGTGTGAAGACAACTATGAAGTGACTCAATATATCGCAGAATTTTATAATACAATCAGCAATGCGTTTATGATTTTGCCATCAATTATGGCTTTCTATCACTCGTATCGACAAAACGTTGAGAGACGGTATATGTTATGCTATGGCTTCTTATGTCTTGTGGGTAGGCATGAGTCCAAACCATTTCTAATAGAGTTAAACCTGTTTTATGGAACTGTAGACCAAATTAAACATTAGTTTGACAATAGGTCTGTCATATGATAGCTTTGACTCTATTAAGAAGCGTTTGAATAATTGTCTCATATATGCAAAGATTCACTGATTACTTCTTTTAGGTTTGGGTTCGACCGCTTTCCATATGACGCTTCGCTATTCAATGCAATTATTCGATGAGATACCGATGCTTTGGGGAAGTCTTATGTTATTGTACTGTCTCTTAACTCTATTGTACCCCATAGTAGACGAATCAAAGACTGCTTCACTCATTACTAAAACTTGTCTAATACTTTACGGAATTATCTCAACATTTGTTTATATTGGATTCAAAACACCACTACTTTTTCAAATATCTTACGGATTTTTAGTGACAATTCTATTATTTTTAGATATTTGTGTCGCAAAGTATAAGCCATGCGATGTCAGAGTCTTTTATGCGGCCGCTATTTTCTATTACACAGGTTCGTAAATATTTGACCACTTTTTCGGGGTTTCATTTTGTGATTGGATTTCTTCGGGAGTCAGAGATACAAACTTTTAGCTCTAAGGTTTATACTCTCCTTGATTTGAATGCAAATTAATTAAAGTTTTAGTCTATTTCTTGAGTACCGAAGAATTCCTTTGCGTTCAAACTTATGAATTACAGTATATTATAAATCTTCAGGATTTTTGCTCTGGAATATTGATAATGTGTTTTGCGAATATTTGGATCAAATGAGACAATTGATTCCATCCATATTCGGACCTTTCACTCAATTGCATGCTCTTTGGCATTGTTTGGCTGGTTATGGATCTTATTTACATATTCTCTTTTGCGCACAATCTCGAGCCTTAACGCGCAATCAGAACGTTGTTCTGACTCATTGCTGGACTGGTATTACTCTTAAAAATAAAGATCAAATTAAAAAACTTATTTGATATGAACTAAAATCCTAATTTTGTGAAAACTAGTTCTCACGTCACTGTATGAATTGCTGTTTTATTACTTCCCGTTATATTTTTTTGCATTTTATATAACAAACTTTGATTTATTGAACCTTTAACTTAAATATTTGGTTATTATTTTAATTTACACCTTATCATAGATAATAATAATATAAAATCAGTTTATTCTTGTCATTCATGTAATTTCGCTCATAAACAAGACCCCAAACTATACTTTGATAATAGGAATAATAACAGAAGAATTCATAGACTTCTTGTTTATTTGCGAGTCAGGATCAAAATCAATAATCCATTATTTCAGTTATTAGTGACATCAATGTTAGGAAACAAATCTCCAATTTGACAAAACAATGTTTACTAAATATCTATCAGAACCTATAATAACAACACATTTGAAAATTTTTACTTTGAAAACATTATACTGTATAATAAGTTAACCTTTTTTGTAGTAAAATCTATTATATTATTGACTTATTGGAAAAGCAGAAAATCAAATACAATATTACTCTGACTGTTATGTTAACAACAGTTGCCAGTAATAGTATGAGAAAAGTAATAAAATATTACTAACGATTACTAATAACGTTAGCACTCGATATCAGACGTTTAAAAGAATAACATAACATTTATTTAAATTGATATAAATTTTTAATTTATAAATACTTAAAACTTTAAATTGAATTTTAAAATTAGTTAAAAACTTGATTGTGTTTCATTTAATGAGTTTAACATATAATTATATGGGTTTAACAATTGTATATTTATATACCTGTATTAAGTCATGTCCGACGTTAGATCCTGATAGGATCGGATCAATTATAAAAATTTTGCAAATAGAGACCCCTATTGTAGTTAATCTTTGATTACCAATTGTAGACACTGAGAAATAGACACAAATATCTAGTTTGGTGTCACTACAGTCAAAAGAGGATCAACTCTGATCGCTCGCCTTATGGGATCGGATCAAAACAGAGGATCCGGTCCAGAATGTGATCCTATCTTTTTTCATACGCTTTTGATCTGATCGTCTTCGGGACACAAGAATAATGGAGATGAGGATCAAACGGCGAACATGCCTTTAGTTTTAAAACCGATAACTTATTAAAATAATTCAAAATACTAATTTTCAAATGTGATGGTATTACACATTTTGTTATATATTTATTTTTTTTATTTTGTGTTTCACATCTATACGATTCTTGAAAACTAATTGAAAATATTAGAAATTCTGCCAAAAATTGTGAATTCATATTAGCGCTGACAGACAGACCATTTATTAAATATTTTTATTATAGTTACAAAATTATCTCAACATAGTATATGTTTCTTAGACCAGTCTTAGACTTACGGAATCATATTTGTTATTTACTTTTGTATAAAATAAAACAATTTGTAGAATAAAACTGTATTTATATGAAAAACTGCAAAAGTTCTGTAACTATAATAAAAATAAACGACATCCCACCCAACTCGGAATTATTTGATTAAAGACCTCGAATTTTGAGCCAACTATAAAATTGTTCAAAAAATTAGAATTTAGTCTCCTTTTGATTTATATGAATATTTCTGAAACTTCCGGAATAAACCAAATGAGAGCTGTCAGCGCTATTTCACAAGAAAATGGGACCAATATTACTGTGAGTTACTTAAGAATTTCGAAATATTTTTACCAAAAATTGTTTATCAACAATAGAAACTTCTGCCTCAGTATGAGTACAATTTAGTATTTTATAAATAAACTATTAATCTATTTTTCAAACTATAATGAGTTTCACTTAAAAATTTGTTGACTTAAACTTTTATTTTGATAAACACTTTATTTGAAGCCACAAACTATTTATATGATACTATACCTCTTGAATTGTAATTTTAAAACTAAGTCAAAAAAATTATTATTATCAGAGTTTATGTTATGTTAATAAAAGTTGAATTATATATAAAAAGTTGTTTTATTTAAAGCAAAGCAAAGCAACTGACGAAAGGATAAATAATAAGCACTGAGCAAAACATTGCGTTAAACTAAACTCATTACCGGATAAATAAAGTTATTGTATGTCTAAAACAGAAGAATAGGGTTTATAGGAATACCTCATTAAAAGCGAAATTAGTTCTAAAAATGAATTGACGTCAGTTTGAATGTAAATCTTAAACAATTACAAAATAATATATTTATTGCAAGCATTTATAGAGAAATGAATTGCTCATGAATTCGTAAATAAAATCCATTGAATCAAAAGTAATAAATAAATGAATAAATGACTTCATCTAATAATTTAATGCCAAACGTTTGGCTCAATTATTAATCTGTGACTAACTATTGAGTATTTAATTAAGAGTTTCCTTTTTTAAGTAACTAATAGTTCTCTTATATCTGGTGATGACTTGCACTGCACACTGCTGTATATCAAATGCAATGCAATGCAATGCAATAATATTTAGTTAACCACTGAATTTACGTCAATCGAATTCCTGACGAGTTATATTCAATGCACTATTTTATGCCAACAGTAAAAAGTTTGTCATATAATAAGACAAAGAATTGTAAACAATTTATTAATTATAAGCGAACGGTATCATTAGCGGTGTTCAAAGTTTTATTTACTTCTATCGTTTAATTGTTAGTTACAAAGCAAATGATAGTTATTATCAGGGCTCTGACTTACTATTATTTGCGTCATTTTAAGACTCAAGCGTATAGAACAGACACGACTGACGGCTATCAATGTCATAGAGCTATCTAAGAAATGCTTTGTCATTAAATATTTCTTTTGTACCTAATTTTTATCGCTCTTAATTAGTTTTAAAGTTTTTGATTTTTTTAATTGAGTTACTTTTGAATGTTATGTATTTTTTACTCAAACTTAATATGGGCCTAAAGCTATCAACTATTGAGTTACTATTTAAAGCTTTTTTGATGAATAGTTTATTTCTTATTTTTGTAAATTATAGCGGAAGTCATGAGACGCGAAAATAGCAAAACATGCTATGCTTTACTCTTATGGCTAACAAATTATTTATTTCTAAGGAAACCAAAGAAAATATAATGTCTGGAAAGTCTATTGATGTCAACAAACTGCTAATTTATATTAAAACGAAATGTCATTGTTTTTGATGATCTTTCCATATGTTCTGATTCACACGCCTTTCAAATGAATAAAATGATTCAATTAATGAAAAGATTGAATAATTTATTTTCCAATATGTAATACTGTACGTCATTACAAAAGTAAAGCATTTTAAACATAATTGTAATACCACAGTATGCGTCAGATCGTATATTATTAATGCAAACTTAATATAAATTGCATAAATCCTTGAAAGACAGTTAAAGCTCTTTCGCATCGATATGTTAAGCAAAGTGAATAAGTTGGCAATATTTCACTCACAAATTGCCTCAAAAGCTAACTCTATGCAACTTAAATGCTATTTCAAATTAGATAAGAAAAGTTAATGTCTTTTGCATAAAATACTGCAGTTTATGCCACACTTTTTTAGAAAGGAAACCAAAATTAAAGACACACTCCAGTAAAATACTTGCATCTGCTTTTATTTTGAATAATTAATAATTAAACTCAAAAGTCGGACATTGTTTATAAGATTGGGTTATATTATACGGATTTGCATTGCAATAAAAGGTGAAAGACAAGCAAAACGCCAAAGAACTGAATCAATAATTGAACTAAAGAGGAAAACAAAAGTAACTTTTTTATAGTGCAGGTATTTATAGAATTACAATGAATTTCAAAACTAAGTCTCTCTTCTAAGCGATTAGTAATGCATTTATTTTAGTAATGGTATTAAAAACTTCCTTTTATTTAATACCCAATAAGTAATAATAATGATTTAATTGGCTTTATGTAAGTCAAGTCATGTCCCAAAACGAGTTTTATAATAAAACACCTGTTTTTTATTCTCAGGCGTACAATATTTTTAATACAGTACATAAAAACGATTACAGAATAATCGCTTGATTACAGCAATACTGAAAAGAGTGAATCAGATTCTGTGTATGAGAGCCAAGTGTTTGGCATCGATGCCAATGACGTACTGACGTCCCATTGACGTCATTGGCATCGATTCCAAAGCTTCTTGAAGTGCTGTTCTGCTAAGTTTTTTTCAAATAAGTTGCTTTTGTACCATCAGAACAGT
Organism: Nanhermannia nana; assembly: GCA_033996565.1. Taxonomy (NCBI): domain Eukaryota; kingdom Metazoa; phylum Arthropoda; class Arachnida; order Sarcoptiformes; family Nanhermanniidae; genus Nanhermannia; species Nanhermannia nana. The sequence goes on from JAUJYT010000220.1 coordinate 15,102, forward strand.
TACTCGACTATTGATATTTACTCAGACTCGTGAGCTATACTTTATAAAACATATCTCTTTCATTCATTATGACAGCTATGGTATAGTTAACTAAACTTTAATATTAATAAAACAAATTGATATTTATTTTGATTTTATCGTTCGCTTAAGTCGTCCTAAACTTTCAGACCTAACGGTAAGCAATAAATCTCTTCTATTATTCATTATTTTTAAGCGTTTCTGTTAATATTTAATGACTTAGAGTTATTTTTTTTTTGAAAGTACTGTAAAATTATACTAAGTATGCAAAAAATTATGACTTTCTTTATTGCTATTCTTAATAAGTAGAAACATGTTTGAAAGTGTATTACACTTAAGTAGCTTTAAGGGGAGTCAAAACCAATAGTTGTGCTCAATGTTTATAATACTTTTGTGAATCACTTCATTATCTTTAAATAAAGTTAATAAATAAGAGAAAAGCAAACAAAATCCTCAGCGCTATTAATACTTTGGTTGAATTCTTTTATGTGTTTACTTAAAGGCATAGCTATTTGCTATCAATTGTATGACAAAAAGTGTATTTAAAAACTGCATTAAACTAACTTTAATTTGATTTCTAAAGTTTATAATTTATGCTTTAATTTGAAAACAATTTTATTATTAAATATAATAATGTTTACTGTTTTTATTACATGAAAATAATATAATTTTTTTAACATCGACTGCTTTTTGACTGTCTTTTTGCCAAAAGTGTTCGCATATAAAATACGACAATAATAGAAAAGAAGACATTAAAGCAATAAATAATATTCGCTAATATGCGCAGTCACCCTCTCAACTAATCTATTTGTGTCCAACTATCTCTATGTCTAATACTATGTCTTGTATTTGGCGATAAATTATTTTTCGTATAATTAAAAATTAGTCCGTTTTTTATCTTCCTATACATTAAAATTGAATTTATTTAAGTTTAGGTATTAAAAACATTTTCAGTAATCTGTTCAGCATTTTGTTTGGGTTTTGCACTTTCTATAAAAATAAAAATTCAATTTCATGCAGTAATAGTTCCCAATCTATAGAATTTAACTGTTTTTTGTTATCAGTTAATTGAGTTTCTGTGTAATTCGTCGCAAAAATTTTAATAAGTTTTTGCTAAACTCTTAAATCATTCATAAAGTAAATGAAAAATTTCATACAATAGAACATTTGACTGATATTCAAATAAAGATATAAAATATTTTTCAAATTATTATTTAAGAAATTCTATATACATAATAATGCAATATATCGGTATACAGTATATACTCTACAGTGAAGTTATAGTAATAAAATTTTTCCTGATATTTAAAGTCTAAGATTTTAAATAAAGCTCTGTTCAAATGCTATTTAATAACAATTTTTAATAATCATTACATTAATTATAATATTTGTCTCAATAGTATAAGTTATGGTTTATTGAGTCAAAAATGTTTGATTGATTGTAATGTTAGATAAAATGATTTAAAATTTTTTGATAAATGAAAGTTATAGTCAAAAAGTGATATGACTTCAAATTTATAAATGACCTGTAAATCGAAAATCTATATGAATGTGAAGAAATAGTTGAAAGAGTCAATTTTGAAACTTGAATATAGGATTAAATTATTGGAAAAGTTTGAATATTACTCAATTGAAAGCTACAGTATATTATACTAATCTCGTTCTTTGAGCCTTTATCTCAAGTTTCGAAGGAAACATTTTTTTAAAGACAGCTCACATGACTCAAACGTAAAGTTCTCAACATTACTATCACTTAATTTAAGTCTATTAACAGCAATAGTCATCAAATTATGAAACAATTCCAATAAAAATCGAATCCATTCGAACTTGAAATATAATATCTCTGATAAAAAGTCGTTTACTTTTGGGACGAATATCTCAATACCTTTACCACAATACTTATCAGTAAGAAAGAGTCGTTCACTGACAGTCACTTTAGTGTTTGTTTGTAAAAAGGCTCAAATTAAAACCATTATCATTGTCTTCACGAAATTAGACTGAATGGTGTCTGAGATTATAGGAAAACAGAATAATTTTTTCCAAAGCAATAATCTTTTTGCGCGAAATTCAATGCCAATGGTTGAGAAAAAAATTATGCCAACTCTGATCGATAAACTGAATAACTGATTGCTTATAAGAAAACTGATAGTTGCTATGGTATGTCTTATTCATTTTCTACATTTTTATACTTGTCTATAACTTACTGAATGAGCTCTAAAAATCTGAATTTTCATAATTTTTAGTAAAATTAATCTTAAGATATCTTTTTGAGTGTCATTTTTGATATCACACTAAGTTTGATCCACTGTCACTTTTTGATCCCTCGGATTATTTACTTTTATTTGAGATGAAGAGAAAGCCTAACAGTAATGAAATGATTCTTCTGGAAAATTGGTACTGAAGATGACAGTTATCGGCAAAAGACTAATATAGAGGGAATATATTGGATAATGAAAAATAGCAGCACATCATATGTTGGAACTAAAGGAGAAATATATTTCATTTTCCGAAATGGAAATCCATTTTATTCAAAATTTCTTTTCGAGCTATTCGACTATTAAGAGTCTTGGACTGACTGAATAAATTAGAAACGCTTCACAAACTTACGACTATAGACTTCTTAACGTCTGTTTTTACTGCATATTCAAAGTTATGGTGTTTGCTGACGTCTCTACTTTTTTTGAGTGACTTATTCTTACTTATCAGTAGTTCATAGGTTTTCTTTTTCTCCTGTAGTTTTAGTCATATTTATATCCATTTTTTTAACTCCCAATAAGAAAATCCACTAAAATAGAGCTGTTTTCCTATTCTCAGACTTCTTCACATTCAAGCATAGTTATCGTTTCTTCATTCAAACCCAGTTTTTATTGGTCTAAAACAAGTGCAAAATATTTGAACCGATTTGTAAGATAGTCAGAAGTTTTGATTCATTGAGTTTTATTTATAAAAAGGATCAGCAGAAAGATACCCATCTGTAAAGCGATGTCAAAACCTTGAAGTTTCGAATGAAGCTTCAAAATAATCAATAACAGCAAAGAAACTATATTTAAATAAAATTTTATGACTGAAAGGCTTCTTTCAATACTGGAAACTTCATAACTTTATTCTATCATAAATATCAAATTTTTGAGCCCAGACATGAAATTTTAAAAAATCATATCTAATTGAAGGGATTCGATTGCTTTTTGCATTTTTAAGATATTTAATTATTTATCTATAATTTATATGTTAAGAATGTTACGATTCTCATAAACATAAAACATTGTTTATCTCATAAAAATCTTATATTAATTAATTGATAGCCTAAAACTTGACGTTATATGTCTGATATGTGTGACACGAGTTTAATAATTATAAGTTATAAAGCTTAATAACCATTACGTACCAAAGATATGCGGTCCCTATACTTCCTTAACAACTAGTTTAATGAGTTTCTAAAGTGAGCTCATTTTCATTTAGAGATTATTTATTAAAAATTAATGAAATTTTTCAGACATTTAATAACTAGAATTATATTATTTTAAACGATAAGAAAAAGTCTGTTAATAAAAGCTGTTAAAAGATGTCCATTAGTTATAGAACTCACAAGTGTTATAAGTTATAACTAATACTTGCAGTTTAATGATATACTGTGTAATTAATTGTTGCTCTATTAGTAGTACTTTATCTTTTCGGCAAAATAAGTGTGTTTTAACTTTTGATTGACGTCATCGCAAAACAAAAGTTTTCTGTCTATTCTGTTATTTGACTTAATTCTTATCGATTTACAATTTAAGCACCGCTGAACAGATTTTGATTTTATCGCTCAAAACATAGAATTAAATACTACTTCTTTCTATTTTATAACAGTAAGATAGGTGCTTAGGACAATGCTATCTTTAATCCCTGTTTTTATAAGACTACATGAGTCAAATCTAGAAGAATATGACCTCAAAATCATGAAAACCCAATTAGTTCGATAATAACTTATCAGACATTTCAATATATTGAAGAGCTCAACTCAAATCATTGGGTTATTCCATATTTGCATATAGAAAGCCATAAAATTTATAATTTTTGTTTTCATTATAATACTAGTATTGAATTAAATATTTTGACGTTAACTTCTTTTTTGATTCACATATCTATAAATAAAATCACTTGAGAGACCCTTTTTATTCATCTTTGTTTTGCTTTTGTATTTCTTTTGAATCAATTTCTATTTTAATTTCCTAGAGTTTCAATTGAATGCGAAAATGAGCTAATTTTGAGTTTTTATTGGCGAAACTTTTGATAAATGATTAAATTCGCTTAAGTTAAGTGTACTGTATTGTACTCTATTGTACTCAATTTTAAGTATAATATATTTTATAAATTTAATCTGAAAAGAACTTAAGTATATAATAAACTGAAATTCATAATGAATCAAATTTACAAAAGCGTTAAGTTATCGATTTCTAAACCAAATTCTTATTGGAGATGAAATTATGGAAAAAAGAAAATCTTCTGTTTCAGGAAATAAAAGCTCTCGACGTTCTGTTCAAATAGCATTTGTCTCTTCAGAAGACTCTTAAGTTTGAATGAAAGAGTTCTTAGAAAGAGCTAAGAGAAAAGTTGTCATCAGTACAGAAGTCGCATACTTTATAAAACAAAAAACCAACAAATCTATTGAATAGGATTTATTATTTAATCTATTTAGTCAACTACTCAATAGCTTTTATCTATTTTGGTTGAATCGACCCAATGCTCATAAAAATTGTCACAAATCTCATGATTGAACATTTTGTTGTCTCAAAACTTTCAGACGTAGTATTTCTTTGCAATTCTTATCAGAATGAATAACATGAATGAGAATAACATATTGATTGTTTTCGAAAACAAGTTACTATTAATATAAACTATAATACTGTATTTCCGCTTAGCTTTTGTTACTTAATACAAATATATTGATACCAAATAATAATTATGATATTACTACTAAAAGCTATTCAGATAACTCTATTTTATCTCTGACGTCAGGGAAAATCAATTCAATTCACTGTATTTATTACTAATATATTTCGATGTTTTCTTAATAAGCAAAGCATTTGAAAGTAGTGAACATTTAAAAATATTTTAGTCATAAAATAATGCAAGAAATGAGATCATAACTCAGTTATTCAGTAAATCAGTAAATCAGCAGTAATTCTATGCGTACGTATTTTTAAAGCTTTGAGTAAATAAAATAATTGCCACCACTTTTTCGAAAGATGTTCAGTATATATAATGCAAGTTAATAAATATCTGAACCTTTACTTTACAGTACAGTACTGTACAGTACAGTACAGTACTGTACATTGTATATTGATTTACATTATACTGAAAGATAAGTTTATTATTTGAATGCTAGTCATTAGTGGTGAACACGAGTCAATTTATTTATAGCTTAAACTGTGTTAACATTAATTGGAAATTATTTATTTAAAGTAAAAAAAATCTAAAAATCTATTAAATACATAGTATATTAATATATTTTTACAATTTTCCGAATATTCAATAAATTTAATATATTTAAGTGAAAATCTTGATAGAGATGAAAACTTAATATCAAATTCATTGAATAGTGGTATTACTTGTTAGAAGTCTACAAATATAATCAATTTAGAGTCAATTCAATTTGAAAAAACGAATTTTTTATCAGAATAACCAAAAAGAAATCTTTTTTGCTTAGTTTATGTACAGAAATGAGTGATGAGACAAAAGTTTTATAGTTTTATTTGCTTTCAGGAAGAAATTGAGAACTATATGACAGTGGATCTGAGCAAAGAGCAAATACAGACAGCGCTTATTGATGAAAGTGACCAAACAATGGCAACCTCGACAATGACAGCTACGAATCACTTCAAAACAAATATTTCTTCGACTTCATCACAAGATTCAATGGAATTATCGTCACGACTGACTCAACTTCATTTGCGAGAAAGGCAGCAAAAACTTCACTCCGATTCTGTAGAGACTAATATTCCCCGACGACAGCCCACTATTGTTTGTGAAGATATTGCAGACGATATTGATATTGAAAACGATTCATCTGAAGAACAAACGCTTGAAGCTATTGCAGGCATCGATCAAAGCAATGACGCTATCGGAGGACCACTTCCTCGGTCTGCCAGTACTGCATCTCTAACTGTCCCGCATTCGATCGAATGTGATGATGAAAAGAGAAGACCTCCTCTACCTTCTAGTGATCCAACACATGAACAGATGTTGATCGAAGCCAACGAACTGTCAAACTCTTCATGATATGACTCTTGAATATGAGAGTTAGAAGAGAGGATTTATAACTACAGTAACTCCTAAGATAAATAATACCAATAATACCACTACAGTATAAACTCCACTTCAAGTTCATTAAGAAATTATATTATTTTAATGGAATGCAAGTGACTAATGGTATAACATTTAATAATATGCTTAAACTTTTTACAAGAAATCTGCGGCGTTCACATATAGTTATGTATAAGGGTTGAGGGTTAAGGGTTAAGGATTAAAGATTAATGAGACAAAAAACAATATCTTTCCGATCAATATTGCTCTTGAGTTACATAAGTTATTATATTATGATTTTATTTTTAAGACTATAGACGAGTATTTATGTTATAATTTTTGAAATTTTAATTATTTCCTGTTTTAAATATTTAATAAATTTATTTAAATATAGATAAAGTTTAGCAGCAGTTTGTTTTTGTTTCAATTCATGAAAAAGTGCAATTAACTGACCAAATGATTGTTCAAGAGCTAAGATTTTTGAGTTAAAAAATTAATTTATTTTCATTACTAATATTTATCATTATTTAAATGGTTTACTCCTTATAGCAATACTTAATTAAATTAACAAATTGTATGAAGAAAACTAATTCATAGAATCCTGTTTTATACCTGTCATACCAGTAAACTCTAAGAATATTCATTAATTGAAATACATTGCTATGGAGTTATTTAAATACTTCATATAAATTCTGTCATTTATATGCATATTTAGTCTTTAGTATATCACAAGACTGGAGAGCAAGTATTATCGTTAGTTCCAGGGATCAGAGCGATTGTTCGACAACCAATACTTTAAGGCAGAATAGAATAAGGTATGGGCTATGGGGGGGCCAACATTATTATTATAAAAGTTAATAAATTTATTGCTTGGCTCTAATATTAGTAAATAGCTTATAATCTGCTTATAATATGATTTGAACTTTTTGTATTCAATTATTTGGATTTATAGAAATACATGCTTTTGTGTTAAAAATTGTTTATTGATATAAAACTAATCTTCTGTTTAAGTTGTTAACCGTTGTTAACAAATACAAAAAAGAATATTTTTGATTAAGTATTGAAAATATGAGTTAAACTGCAAACTACTAGAACTTAAACTATTTTCCGTCGAACAATTGCCTGAATCCTAATTCCCACCCATAAAAATATAAATGACAATAAGTCCAGAATTGATTGGCACTACTCTAATAATTCTTCCATAATAATAGTTATATTGACGTTATATAACAAATTATGCACACGATATACAGTATTTGATTGAAATTACGACTGTTTAACATAAGATTGTCGATCGATTGACTCTACTGTATAATAAGCATAGGTTAACATGAGCTTGGATGGCATGAGAGAGCATTTTGGCCATTGTTATAAAAATATGTAATACAAAATATAAAATATATATATTTGAGCTCAAATATTAAATCTAATAAGTTTAATCATAACTTATTATTTAGTATTATCAATAGATTCAAGATCTGACTCAAATCATTGTGTTTCATATTAGTCTATAGGAAGTTTGGTTCATTACACTATAAATTTTTATGATATTGGCCAAAAAGCACTCTCATAGACTATCCCGACTATCCAAGCTCTTGTTAACCTATGATAATAAGAAAAAGTGTTTTACTTCCAGTTTCATTATATAAAATAAAACATTAAATTAAGTATAGATTTATTTTTATTCATTGCTTCGGAGCCAAAAGTTTAAATATTCAAAATCATCAGAATTACAAACATGTGTAAATGACATCAACCTATATTCCAATGTTAAACCACTGTATTCTATTATTAAAATCCTAAGATTTAGATGCGATTAAATTTATTTAGTAATGAGATAAATAACATTTTTTTGGATACAGTAGCGTTTGGAGTACTGTAAGTTCCACATTATATTATTTTATGTAAGATATACTCTATATATACTCATATGTAACTTATTTCAGTAATTCCTATATTAGATATGACTAACTTGTAAGTAAGCGGGCGATTGCCGTTTCCTTCATTAAACAATTAATCCTTATCTAAACTAAAACACACACCAATACTATACATTTACTAATATATGAGAAATTATTGCCCTAAACTATACTGTATCCGAGTTTTCTTCTGTGAGTGATTACATTTTCCAAATTTTATATTCTGTGCTAATATTTTAAGAGAAAAGTTTGTTTTGATCAATAAAACTGAACTCATGTCAGGTTATATTTAAGTTATATCTAAATTATATCTAAATTTACTTTAAATCTCATGAAACCGCTCAATTGGAGTTATTTATTGCATAATAGCATTCATTTGTTTGAGTCATATTTGAATCTATGCAGTAATTAGAAAGTTATGATTCTATGTATTGTAATGAAAGTTGATTTCTTGTTTATAAATGTAAATAATTTAGATTTAATTACTATTCAATCATTGTATTAATCGGTTATTATTTAAACATTAATTATACGTTACTGTAGATTAAAACAAAGAGAATCCATTTGTTAATCTAGTTATGTATTGTCATAAAATATATTTCAGATCATATTAATGTTAATAAAGAAAATTAATTTTGATATAATAACTAATACTTATACCAGTGCTCATTGACTTACCTATACTTTAGTTGAAATATAAATGTATATATAGTATTGTTAAACCCCTAAACTTTTTCGTTACACTAATTCAGCACTAATTGACATACAGGGCCTCTATCAAAGGTTTAAACCATATGAATGTCATACAGTATAATGTCTTAAAAAATCTAAAATTGCATATTT
>JAUJYT010000221.1:0-24109 GCA_033996565.1 Nanhermannia nana
TTGAACTCCTAAATAGTTGTTTTAAATTATCTTCAATTTATTTCAAATTAACTCTATTTAAAAAAACAAATTATTTGAAACCCTTTAAAATAAATGAACAAAAAAAGTTAATTATACCAGAATTATACTACAATTAGTATTGAATGACTGATGAGATGAGTCCAGTGATTATAAATGTCAATACATTCCTAATCGGATTTTTTCGTTTAACCGAAATAGAAGTCATAAAACTGCTCATAAAGTTGAATCACTTTAGCGTCTATTAATTACAATACAGAGGTACATCTAAATAATAAGAAAATTATCAAATTATTTAATAGCTATATTGGCCTTAAAGATAGGACTAACGAAGATATTCAGCTAAACTCGTGAAACACGTTTAATTTTGTTTTTAAAAATAATTGTTAGCAATGCATTAATTAAAGTGAAAATCGCCTCAAAGAGAGCAACTCGTACTGCATTACCTTTCATTGAGAGTATTTTGTTGGTCAAAAACTAAACCTTATATTTACTTGACTGAGAGCCACATTCCAGAGTGAGGTGTGGTTCAAAACTAGTAAAATAGCAGTTTCCGGCCGAATATACTGACGCCCGTTCCCGCGCCTATTTATTTATGAACAAAATCACTGACTTAAGAAAAAATATGACTGAGAAGAGTGTAATTGAGTGCAAGAGAGACGAGAGACTGCCAACTTTGGGGTACTTGTGATTTGTTTTATTATATACTTGTTTAACCATATCTGTTGTCTTGACTTTGACTTAAGTCATAACATATCAGTTTTAGGGCTCACTTAATATAATAAGAGATTAAAATTATATATATAAGTGTTAAATATTTGCAATTTCTAATTAGTTATGAATAGTTTTGTATTAGTCTTTTGTAACAAAATTTTAGATTATTTATTAGACTAGACGTCACTTAAGACTACTATAATTAAACTAATTTATTGAATAGTTGACCCCACACTAGTTATGCTGAAATGTTAATATAACTTTCATTGCTGTCATATTTAGCAAAGTATAGATTATCTATTAAATCAAAAATTTATTCTATTGAAAGCATTGCAAAGAAGGAGAAGCGAAATGTTAGTATATATGCAGCAAAAGCTCATCTATCAATCAATGCCCGCTACAGGTGTCGGTGAGACCACCTTTACTGCCATATTAAAAGAGATGCTAAGAAATTAAGGTCATTCTCAAGAAAGACAACAACTATGTATATCTAAAAAACCTCTCCCTTAACCTCTAGGATAATGTTTGCGATCTTGGATGCAATATATAATACCTGTATATTTGACGCGATATATATGGAATACAATATAATATATCAATACTTAAATAATTGGCATAGCATTTCGAATTGAAAGTTTGCACCAAAGAAGGGCTAATCTTTTAGGCAGCACATTATCTAAAGAAATGCATAGAAACAGAATTATTGTGAGTGACTGTAAAGCACTAAATGGCGTGTCGTAACTATTTAACTAAATGTAATTTCTTTGATGCCGCGCTTCAAAGGTTTAACAACTAAACAGTTCAACATTAGATCATAAAGTTATTAATGGAGACTTGATTTGAACACTGTTTCATTTAATGCATAAATTAATCTAATCAAAAATAAAACCTAAAAACCAAGTAATGCGCCCTTATTTTGAGCTGAGCTTCATTTTAACTCCTAAACGGGCGAAGACATGAATCATTTATTCTTTATTTTGTGTGAGCTTTTAGTTTTAAATGAGTTTAAATATTGAAAGTTTTTCTACTATCTTATAATTGTAGGTGTATTTCGTTCCACTTTACTCTTTTTTTCTAAATATTACTTTTATTTTAAAAAATTATGTAATAGTTGTAATAGTCGTTAAACCGTTGATTTAGTTCATTACAAGAAACTGGTGAGAAAATGGTTAATGAAGACGACCCAATGCCACGTGTGTTAACACGAGATTAGACCATCTTATTAACAATATATTACAGAATATAAACGTATATGCCTTTAATTTTAAATGTTTTACACCCTCTAATAGATGTGAGCCATTGATAAGTTTATATCTGGGAAAATAATGTTCGTAATCACTATTCCGTGAAGATTGACTACATTTGCATAATTGTCTGAACACGCTTTGCATTATATTAACATATGTTGTGGTCTTGAGGCGCATGTATTTCACAGGTATTCACTTGTTGTAGACATTCATAAACAATAAAATCGCTTCAGTATTGAACTGATAAAAGTTTCAAATATAAGTTATTCCCCATATTAAACATCAAATTTGACCCTTAAGTAAGGAGGAGTTTGGGTCAGTCACCTAAATGTACACCAGATCTCTTCTCTTTGCGAATCAATAACGCACACATTGAAGAGACTCTTTTGGAAAACCCGTTATTGAATTGAAGTTAAGTTTTGTTGGATTTGATAGCAGTTCCCATGAGTTGATTCCTCATTCTCTAGTCCAAGAATTAGTAATTTTGTTTTGCTATTAGGCTTACATTATATGTGAATAGTACGGGCGGAGTAAGCCATGAATCAATCTCATCAAATGTTAGAAATAAAAATTCTTGTCTTTAATAAAGCAGGAGATGAGCAAAAATAAAATCCAATTGAATGGTAGCTGAAGGAAAGTATGCTTTTTGTGGCGCCTCACCTCTCAAATCTCTGATTTGCCTCACCTTTTTGTTATTCGTGAGTCAATTTGACAATAATAATAACTACTGTAATATTTCCAAAGCTGTCACTCGCTTAACAACTCTAAAGCATTGCAACTGTTAAATAGTTAGTGCGTTCAATTCAGTTCTCATTTCTCAACAAACTTATGTCTTTCAGTCGAGAGAGAGCTTTAGAACTAAGACTTATAAATAAATAGTTAATGCAATCTCTGATGGAGTTAACAACAAATAAAGACAGATAAAGAAGAAATATTTGTATTTAAAATATATGTTTTTTCTTATTGTTGTTGAGTTTCTATAATTAATTGTTGGTGTTGTCAGCCCTGTAGTCAGCCCTGTAGTCAGACCTGTAGTCAGCCCTGTTGTCAGCTATTGGCAAAAGAAATCACAGTAACAGTTGAAATGACTATTAATTTTTATTTTTTCAAATGAATTATTGGGGCTTTTCAATGGTTTCTTGCATTAATCACTTGGACTGTTACACCTTTTCTACTGTACGGTATATAACAATAATAAAAATAATACTAATAATAACGAGAATAATAAATAAACATCATTTCGGATTTGAATATATATTGTGTTGAGTCTGAATACTTATATTATCTGAAGTGTTCGCCCTTTCAATCCATTTCATGAGTGAATTAAGAAATTAGTTGACAGCCCTTATCTCTGAGCTTGCATTTGAAGATTGAAGCTTAAGTTCATTTCGTTAAGTCGACGTCCAAACTGGCTTTACTTGTATTCCTTGTATTTATATAGAAAATACGGTATCGATACTCAATAGCACAGTAATGTGACCGAAATTGACGTGAGAAACACATACTGGTATGTGAGGCCTGTGTGAGGCAATAATCATTAATTTCTAATTGACTGAACTAATTAAATATAAGATCTCTTGATATTTCTTTCATAATTAAAAAGTTCAACTCTTGCAATTAATTAATCAATTAAATCAATATTTGAATTCTAAATTTATTTTTATGTTTTAATCTTATTAATACATCGATTGGATTAATTAAATTATTATTAATTAAGTCATTATAACTGTTAAATCCATTTTAAGTCATTTTACTTTTGACAAACTAACGAAAGACTCGATTATTTTTAATAAATTCTATCAATTCATTCATTTTCTCAAACCTGTGCAAAATAGGGATTTCCCGGTTTTCCACTTAAGCTTAATCTTCGGGAATTTGATGGATTCTGTCTTTTGACAACTTATAGAAGTTTAAGTTTTACTGTCCCTATAATTCACAATTCAAGAGTTTGTTTTCCAATTATGACTTAATCGACGTGTTGTATCTCAGGGTTTTAGCTTTTTATTATTTACTCTAAAGCCGGGGAAATATATTCATTTAAGCGTAAGATTTAAAAAAAAATTTCATCTCTTTAGAACATTTTCAATCAGATTTTTTAAATTTAACGACATAACTTATGAATATATATTATAAATAACGTAAAGATATAAAGCCATATTACTTAGAAGATGTATGCTATGGTCAATAATTGTCTATTATCACTAGTGATGCGCAATCTCGACCATGACAGGAGGTATTTCCAAAATTTTGCCTTTGACCCCTAGGTGGCGCTAGTGTGCTCCCATAGAAGCCCATGCTAACTTTTTTGTTTTGGCAAATGTCAGGAGGGGTAATCCAAGCTGGACCCCCTCCCTTGCGCATCCCTGATTATTACTAACGTCAAGTATTTTTCAGGGCATTATCTCTAATCATATGCTGTCCTAAAATTAGGAACTAGTGATGAAAAACATCCCAATCCCTTGCCATCGAAAATTATTTCACTTGTACCCAATCTCATCCCTTGACTTAAAATGAATCCCACTTCCATCTCAACCCCATTCTATCTTCAATTTTCAATCACTTGCGAACGTTTGAATTGTATTTTGTTTATACTTTAAGCTTTTAAGTGAAGTTTATTAAGTTGTTTATTAATTTTTTATTTTAATTTGTTTCACAATTTGAAATTTTTTATATTTATCACTTTACATACCTGTATATATGCAAACGCTATCGTTTCGAGTCTTTAACAAGAGCTCTTCATTCAATGGCTTTGATTTGTTGCTAACTTTAGGTTAGATTTGTGATCGATGTTTCGCACCGGAGCCCTATTCACTCGTCTGTCTGTTTTGAGCTGATTTTAATTAGCGATGAGATGCGAAGTCTTGTTCTTATGAATTTTGGCAATATTTATAAATGTTTAAAACTGAACTTACTCACAAGTTTTTTATAAGTATTAAATTATAGCATTAAAATATATTGTTTTCAATAAAGGTGGTACACATAGTACTTAAGCTGTTTTAGAACATTTTTAGACCCCTACCACCCTCCCGGTATGTTTTTTATGCATAATTATACCTAATGGTTAGCATATAGAAGTGTAAGAGCTTTTAACGGACCCCTACTCTCCCCATAACTACGTACGTGCTATGTATACCACCCCTAAGGTTTATTCACTTTCTCAACATCAGTTCCAATACTATCCCATTCCACACTCATTTTTTGCAATTCCAATTTTATTTCAATCCCATTGACAATTTTATTAATCCCATCCAAACACATTTTTTGCACATTTTAATCCCATCCCTTGGGATTGAAATTGAGGTTTTCAGTACTATCAATAATATAAATATTTAATTGATCTATTATTTAACAAATACTAATATAATTTAATTATATAGTTAAAATAATTAAATTGCATCAAATTTTGAAATTTATTGTTTTATTTAATATTCTATGCAAAATATTTGAAGCCTGAATATGCAGAAGGCCTGAAAATAATGATTCGTTCTGAAAATTAAAATGAAGATATATTGGGATCTTTTTATCAAATGCATTATTTAGAAAAATAATTTCATTACGTTAGTTAAATATTTACTTTGAAACGGCTATTAATGTTTTCTCATATTAAAGTTGTTTTATATATAATTCAAACTCAAACCATAACAATTCAAAATTTTCTCCTTAATTACAGTCATTGGTTAGCGATTAACTGTAACGTATTGTATATTATGATAGTTTTTTACAGCTTATTTAAAATATTACTCGCAATCGCACGCATTTTAGATGTTTTAATAAAATTGTAATTTTTGCCAAAATTGATCTGCAAAGTATGGCCTGCATTAACACGCCTTTACCTAAATTATGATTGATTTGCAAAATTTTGGTGTAGAGTTAAATCATTGTTACATATAAATGATTAGCTCAGAGTTAAAGAAAATTCCGGCCTCAGTCACGATATAAAAATTTATTGCACTAAATATAAAAATTGTGAATCTGTTGGCGCAAAAGGGCTCCCTTCATAACTCGAATCATATTTGTGATGATTTTTCACTATTTTTGCTGACTATCTCGTATTTTCTTATTCAAAAGAAAGTTTATGTAATATATGGTTAAAATTTAATTAGTAATCATATGCTTATTAGTGTCGTTCACCTGATTCTAATATTTGCAAAATTTAAATTCCCTTTAAATTGGAAAAAATTATTAAAAAAAATCACGACTTTGTATTTTAAATATAAATACAAAGAACCCTTATTTCCACGAAAGACAAGAACTTAATACAAAGTTTTATTTTTATTTCTTTCAACTTCCATATCATAAAACTTTAAAGAAATAGTGAGAGAAAGAGAATATGCATATCTCTAAAGAAGAAGTACAGCTTATCCCTGAAGTAATGCATTAGTATGTGCTCATAAAAATGCGAATCCCAGTCACGGCGAATCGTGATCCCAGAGAGCGGGTGAGGTCCCCAAACATCATAGCGATATATGCAAGTTTCGGGTGGAGTGTTAAATGAAAAATACCGGTCCTTTTATTTGGTAGAAGTGCATATAGATATACATACACGTCGCCCCTCCTCTACTTTGTGGTGAGGACCCCATGTTATGCTACTTTAACATCAAAAAATGTGAGTCATTCCATTTGCTTGTAGTCTACTTCCACCTGCCTTTCAAGACACACCATTGCACTGCTCTATCGCTGCCTTATTCTTCCGTGTATTTCAGTGTCTTCTCTATTGGAGAGAACTTGAGTTTTACTCAGTTTTTTCGTTTTGCTGCAAGTTTTCTTATTTTGTTATTGTTTTGTTACCGTTTGTTATTTATCTTGTTTTCAAATACTATTTAATTAATAATATTTACATCAGTTCACAACTTCTACATATTTTTAACCTCTTCTCCAATCCTGGGAAAGAACTGCATATTAAGGGATTTCCCCTAATATTATGAAAACATTTTTCCTGTGAATTATTACTAAATTGAGAAATAATTTTTGGATTCAGTTCTCATTATTGATCTGAAGTTTATGTCTTTCAAAGCGTCTAATAATATATGATTGAAAACAAAACTATTGTACGAGAAGTGGTTGAATTGGTTCTGACTTAAGATTTTATGAAATCATAAATCAGGTGTTATTTGGAAAAATAAAATTTATGGAATTATGTGTTAACTTTTGGTGTGACCGTGACTTCGACTTGTTTAATGTTACTAAACATTATCTTAATTAAAATTAATATAATTTTGTTATTTCGAGATAATACTGCATGTTTGTGGTAAGTAATACTCTAAATGTTTAACTTCCTCTATAAATAACTTGCTATTTATCTGTTTGAGGTTTTCCAAAAAACATTCAAACCTCGTAATTGTGTGTTTAGTGCATTGTTTTTTTCAATTTCATGAAATCATTGATTCAAATCTTACTGTTTTACACCTATATTTGCCTAACTATGTATTATTTAAAAATATATAAAATTCCTAACTATTTATTAAAATTGAAAAAAGTTAGTTCTTCAAGAAGTTATTTAACACAAGTTTGGCATTGCAGTCAACAAATGTGTTGTATTCTCTGTGGAGCGTAAACATGAACGCTTGAACTCAAATGCAAACTTTTTTCAATTAAATTGATATTTTGGAAAAAAAGTTGAAAATTGTTTCATAAGTCTTAATATTTACAGAAATTAGTTTTATAACTGATTTAAAGCTAAGAATTTGCATGCACTCGATAGCCCTTAAAAAATGATAAACGCATTTGACTTTCTAGTGTTTGTCTTTGCATTTTATCTTTGACTTGGCACTAATCTAATCGCTAGCATTTAGAATAGCATTTATTGTTCACGTTTTGTTAGAGTGAACTGTGATTATGCTTTTCTGCGAAAAAATAGTGATTATTGTTTCCTACAAATACTACTATAACTACTACTACTGCTACTAATCATTATATGAGATGAGAAAATTAGCGCATCATTGAAGGATCATTGACAAGGCAGCTGTTAGGGTGTTGTACTCTTGATATCGGAAGTGAGACAGGCGTTGGCCTCAGCATAAACCGACAAAAAAGTCAATCTTTTTTCGGTGTTAATGTTCATTGTTGTGTAAAAACTGTATGATAGCAATATTCGATATAAGTAAAGATAGCGTTTTCTATTTGTTTTTGTGCCCAACCTTTTTGTCAAAATAAAAATAGTCCAAAAATACTTTACGCGCATTTTACAAGCATTTTATTTAACTATTAGTTAAATAATTGTTTTTTGATATATTTTTTCAATCTTTATTTGAAGTATTTTTTGTTGAAAGTAAGGTATGATTATATTGAACAGCATGTGAACTGTGAGCATAGAAGTGTGTGAGCTTTTATTCGCACGCTTGAGTCGCACAGATTCATCACAATAATGTCGTGTCTTTTTTAGATCCAACACAAAAACAAATTATATAGTCTTACGGTTGTGTCGCATATAGTTTAAGGAGTGGTGAAAAAATTAGAGGCGATTGCGATGTGACACTTCGATAAGTAAATGCATATCATTATTGTTCTCTTATCTATAGACCTGCTCTAACTATTGCTTTTTGAGCGATGACTTAAAGCTCAAATTCACGTAAATACATATGCATTCTATGAATTTTTGTTGTGCATAACCGTTGAGCCATTTTATAGCATAGTTACCTAAAAGAGGATTTGTATTACAGATCTATTATAGTTATAAATCCAACAGGTGTTGGAAATGGTTTCTCTTATTCTATCACTAGTTTTGCAGCATGTCTCAAATGCATTGTATGTAGAGTTGGTGTTATATTAGAGCATATCTAAGTAAACCACCTCAAGACAGCTTCAAGACAGATATAAGACTGCAGCTGCCCGTAGTCTTATTTTTTTTGTTATGTGCGTGCAGAGAGAGTGCCGCTAGACTTGGGCTTATTCTTACATACTTTTGAACAACACAAATGTCTGCCTAAAAAAGGCTTATTTATAGTTTGATCAGTTTCCGAAAAAGACTTCTATTTCAATATTGTTGAGCTAACATCTGTCCCTTTCATGCTTTGTTTGTCGACTATTCTGCACGCGCACTGTTGGGCGGTTTTGCTATAAACTATTGCTGAGATGAGAGAGAGAGAGAGAGAGAGAGAGAGAGAGAGAGAGAGAGAGAGACCGCACCCTTTGTCTATTTGAACCTTAGAGAGAAGTACCGTTGCTTTTTGTCAGTGGGAGAAGAGAGAGAAATGGGGAACTCAATTGCCAACTGAGGAACTTATAGGGGGCTTAACCTTCAGGGGTGATGCCCTGCACACGAGTCGGGCACAGATGGCATTCATTCGAGACTTTCTTGTATGCGTACACTTTCATTGAAAGCATTCCACTTCTATGATCACTGCCATACAGTCATCATCACCATAATAATAGTGGTTCACAAATATATGCCTTATTTGCTTGAGAGTCGCGTCGAGTATACAGTAGAGTATACACAGTACCAAACGATGACCACTGAATAGAACACTGTCTACCAAATCAATATCCGACCGCTTTTTAAGCTTCTGCGGAAGTATTCTTTGATGTCTAACTTGAAATGCAATAATAATTACCAGTAGTAGTAATAGATAAATAAGTCTTTGAATTGGTTCGACTCTTCATAATGAATACATGTAATAAAACAAGAATAACATAACTCTGTTATTACATTGAAAACAATAGTTATTTTGAAAGACTGTATTTTAATTGCATCCTTTTGTGCTGTATTTATTAAACCGTTCAAATCTTTTTTATATATTCGTACCATTTATTCAGTATTTATTCTTAAGGCAATAATTGAATTATTTACGATATTTATTTGCATAATAAATCTCGCAATAATTTTTTGTTGCACTCAAATTAAATTTAGTTGTGTATCGAGGAAAATTATTTTAAATTTAAGAGAAAGACATTTAAATTATTGCTGAGCCCAATATTATTATTTATATGATAATAAAAATCTTTATTCAAAACACTATGAAAAAGTATTAGTCAATGTTTTCTAATCAAAAATTTGTTTAAACGAATTATTCTCTAGATATGCAGTACATTATATACTGTATATACTGTATGTACTGTATAT
This sequence comes from Nanhermannia nana, assembly GCA_033996565.1. Lineage (NCBI taxonomy): Eukaryota > Metazoa > Arthropoda > Arachnida > Sarcoptiformes > Nanhermanniidae > Nanhermannia > Nanhermannia nana. Next base: position 10,039 of record JAUJYT010000221.1, read on the forward strand.
ATAATGAATTAAATTATTAAACAAGTGCATGAGTTTTGATTTGATTTTTTGCCGTGAATTTCAAAATTGATGCAACACTTCACGGATGGTTTCGCACCGTCGATCACAACACCTATGGGTAGTGTGTATTTTTGTGTGTTCGATAGAAAATAAGTGCATGTCTACAATATCCCCTTTTCCATCTACTTCTCTCATGAGCGCATTCGCCTTTTGTTACCATCGATTTAAACTTAACACTTTTGAACGTTTTGAACAAAACCAAAATCATTATTGTAAAGAAGTACAAGTGAGTGAAGTCACTTATTTTATGTGTCTCTCGCTATAACTAATATCTGTGTTATCTCTATATATACCATATTAAATTTGGTCCACTATTTTCTCTGTTACCAACTGATGGTAACGGCTGTTATATTCGAAAGAAAAGAATTTGAAAAAATTAGCTTAAGTGAGGTCGACGACGCCTAAAGGGTTCCTGACGGCTTTAAATCTATTGTTTCAAATGAAGCGTAAATAAAGTTGTGATGCTTATATACTGTACGAGTCTTCCAAAAAAGGGTTCTTTTACTAAAGAATCGTAGACGGAGACTATCATTATTATACTTATACTTTGGCTTTTCAAATATTCTAATTTTATTTTCTGTTCAATGTTTAGCTTCAAATTTTATTATTAATAAAAAAATTATAACAATATTAAATATGATATAATATTCATGTTTTTAACGCCTTAATGTTTTTAAATCTTTTAATTATATTAAAGTGAAAAATGAATTCAAACAAATCAAGACCAAAATGATAGAGTATTTATGTTTAATGAAATTCCAGTCATATTACAAATGGATATTAAAGCTTAGCATTTATTAAAACTAAAAAAGACAGTAAGAAACGAACTAATAATGTAATCTCAATGACAAATTGAGAATATAACTCAACACAGTTTTCTATATCGTTAACATAAGGCTAATGAAAGTTCTGATTTATTATTACACCACATGTAAGAAAAAAGCACTAAATGGAGAAATGTTTTTATGAAGCATTTAAGCTTACGAGCAGCACTACTTTTTGAAAGAGCCCATCATTTCTCACGCGTTATATTCCTTTCAATAAATGAGTGCGTTAAGTGATGATCATTAAGTTGGGCACCTTCTCTCTATATAACCGCATATCATGTTCAATTAAGGTGATTTATTATTATAATTATTAAAGGCTGTGCCTCTATTTTCGAGTCCTAAAAGGATGTAAAAATTTTGTCATACTTGACAACTATGCCATTCTTTGCTTAATAGTGATTATAAGCTTATAACTTAAATAGTGATTATAACTTACTTTATATCAACACAATTGTATGCCTTTGTGCTGTACAACTTAGTTACTGCAAAATACTTATAAATTATAACTATCATTTACTTTAACTCTAGGTTCTCGGTATGTCTTAGAACATTACTTTTTTTTATAATAGCTTATACTTTTTTTAAAAATGCCTTTAATTTATTTAAATCATAGAGCATCACTAGTAGTTTTGACATCAACTTAAATAAATTCGTTTAGATTGTAATGACCTCTACGGAAGCTATTTCTGAACATATTTAATGTAATTATAGTTAAGAATGGTTAGCACGAAATTCTATTGTCAAGTTTGAATAATTTAAAGCTAATCAACTTGTTTTTGCTTTGGTAATGGTTTGTTGTAAACCTCTATAAAATTTGTGTGTCCAGAATTGACTCGAGGCGTTAGTAATTTTGTTTTATTCATTAGGCGTGGCTCAAGAATGCTTTTCTTATTACTATTATTTTGTTGAAAGCCCTTACGTGTTAGCGTTAGTTTATATGGATTTACAATTTCATAAAAACAAACCCCTCGTAGAAAAAGAGTTATTGGGATTAATGCTGATATTTTAGCACTTACTTACCTCTGGGCAGTGCAGCCATTATTTATTCAGTACTGTTGACTCTTTATTATAATAGTAAAAATGGCTCTTATTATGTTCTCTACACATACTTCTTGTGTATCATTTAGGATTCATGAGTGTGTGCTCAGAAATGTTAATTGTACTCAATGTTTAGAGTTATTTGTAATGATTGCGCTCTTGGGTCGAGCTTTAAGTTTTGCTCTTACGAGTTAGTTATCTAATTATTATCGCTTATTATGCTTATTATGTTTACTGTATACGTATATAAGTATTGCTAAAACCTATCATTTCTTGGTCTTTCTATGCGTACACTGAATTGATGGTAGAAAGCACTTGAAAGAAGTAAATTATATTTGTAATAATATAACTTTATTTATGATCCTATGAATATATATTTGCATTTCTTATTGAGCAATAATGAATAAATATCAACAAAATAAAGGGCTCACATATCTATTCATTTAAGTCTGAATTCTGTTTTCTACTTTCCAAGCATACAATTATCTCAAGTAAAACAAATATCTAATGCTAATGATTCACGCGATTCACTGATATAGTTGTCCTATCGCTCTATTGTGCACTCTGTGTGTCTCTATTTTTGTATTTTTATTTTTATTCCATATGTATGAGCAATAATAATAATAATATTTGTATGAAATAACACCTAATTTTAATTTTATTGTCTTTTGCTTTGTAATACAGGCAGAGTATTTGTCCGGTGGAAAGGCGTCCTCATCGCTGCTGAAGAGCAAAAGCAAAGCAGGAACAAGTGCATTGACTTCACCGGCATCGGCATCTTTGACCAAAAAGATTTCTTCTTTACAAACATATCCAATGCAATTCAGTATGAGCTCAAAAGAGGTAATATTGCATTCTTTTTATTTTGATTGATAAATAAATTCAATTATTTACTCACTATTGAAATCTATTCACTGATAAAAACAAAAACTTGTTAATAATAAAAACTTGAATTTTTTTGTTCAAATTTGTTAAAATCAATTGATTATTAATATATGAAGTTTTCAATTTAATTTATGTACTGAAACAGAAATGCCACACATGTTTGGGCACAACTCAAATCAATCCTTATTAGAGTTGATAAGAGTTCAGTTCATTGATAATTGAGTTGAGATAAGAAAGAAAAACGAGTGAGTGTGCCATTGATATGGTGTGTAATATATAGTTATATATAGATATGCCATTCATTCTATTGCTTTATTATCCTTCTGTTTGAGTAATTAAATTCTTGACCGAACAACTGCTAAATTATGAGGAGAAAGAAAGAGCGAAGAGCGCTAACATAGTTGATGAGATGTTGTGTTGCTTTCTGTGTCTTAGAGTTCAACAATCCATTAGCTTTATCTCATTGAATGTGAACATGGCTTTTATGCTAATAATATAAGATTGTTATGAGAAATCGTTATTTAGTAATTGGGCCAAAAGGCGTGTTTAGATGAGGATTCACATGTACTTTATTCAGTTGATTACATTATATATTTCATATTATAATGTTATACATGTTTTGTGTGAACTAAATTAGGCTCATCTCTAAAAGGCGTGAGAAAAAGACAATCCTTTTTCTTGTATCAATTTATTGCTAACAATGCAAAAGTGGCCACTATTTTGCACTATTCAATGAGTATTCCATCTTTTAGTTACACTAAAAATCATTCTTATGAGGGTGGAGGAGGACTATTATCTTCTTTCGCCACTACAAATACCATTTATTTTTCCTCCTTTCGAGTTTTCTTTCCATTATTCACTGTTCCCACGCTTTTCAAGCGAATGCATGTTTAACTTAGGTTTTACTTATTAAACTTTCTTGAGTGCAGTAGTTATGGGTTACTATAATTATAGCCAATTGTACTGATATTTTTTTGTATCCATACTTTTGTGCTTTTAATCAATAAAACCACAAAAATGCATAGTTTTACTCTTACGTATTTTTAAATGATTCTTAAAATTATATATTTTTTTGCAATTTTAGGTGCAATTTTGTTGACCGCTATATTTATTATTATTTAACTTTACTTTACTTGGAATTCATAAAACATATGTCTTGTAAATTCTGAGAATATCTTTCTCTGATAATAAATCTTAGATTTATCATATAATTATCATATCCTTCAGAGTATTTCTAGTTATGCTTTTTGTTTTTGGTCATAAAATTCTATTAACAGTACTTTAACTTTTAATACACGTTCAAATTTAGCATAAAGTGAAAAATAAAATTTTAAAACATATAGCTTTTCATAAGTTGATAAATGCTTGTATTTCTTATGTTTTACAACACTTGATAAGTTTCTTTACAAATTTTCTTATATTTTTCTGCGGGTTATTAAAAATCTAAAGCACTCAATAAACAAAAATAGTTCGTTTTGGATATCTCTACAAAATAAATAGAAAAAAAGTATCAAATTCTTGAATCTCATCAAAAGAGATAACAAGTGATAAATCATAAAGATAAATGAGACGAATAAGAATTAAAAAAATTCTTTAAAGAAACTTTTTCTAGAAGTTTCAAATTTGACAAATTTTAAAATTAAGATTCAGATAAAACTGGAATATCTTAAAAGTTTTTTGTTTTAATTAAGGCTACTGTTAATGTATATGAGATCACCAGATCTAAGTTGAATATGATTGAGATTATTTGATATGTGCTTGATTTGAGATACTTCAACATATTCACTACACGACGCCTTCTTTCGTCTCCAATAAGTTTAATGTAAGCCGAGAAATGGCATCCATTTATTTAATTTGATTGATTGTCTAATTCTGTTGCACCACTCACTCACTCACTCAAAAAATAACAACAAAACATTTCAGAAAAGCCTTTTTGCGCATTTGAGTTATTGTACTTAATAGTGACCTAATTTGTATTCAAAAGAGTATTGCATACAATTTATTCAAAAAACATAACATACATTCTGTTTTAAAAGTCCTGTTCAATCCCAGAATCTCATACATCACATAATACTGGAATTTCTAATATAACTGATGACTATTTTTATTTTTTATTAAATTGAAATAATTCGTTAAAATTAGTTGATATGATATTAAATATTGAACTAATCAATTAGGCTGAATGTCCACCAATTCAAATGGAACCCGTGGATCTGTCTGTGAACAAGAACAGCAGCAAAACGCCATCTGCTCCGTCTTCTCCCAATTCGGCCTCATCTGGTTCTCCAGTGCCCACTTCACCTTCACCTCTATCCACAGCTGGAAGTCCGACCTGTATAGACCTTAGGCTCAAAAAAGATGGTATGATATAACCTAAAGAACCGGTCATTAAGTTTTTATGTGCACAGTCTCTCTACTTATAATGCGGTTAAACATTGCGTAAAAAGAAGAAGAACCTTAAATACAAAGTTACAGAAAAGCGTAATCAAAATATTTTAAAATATCTTTTATGTCCGCATTGAGAACTGCTCAACAATTATTATTTTTGCTCACAATAATAGATTTAACTTATAGTACAATATAATGAAAAATGCATTTTATATTAAATAGTGAGTGCGCTATGATTTTACAACACTCTTTCATTCCATGCGATTGTGTACTAGAGTTCCTCCCACTACAAGTTTGAATTTCAATTCAATTGCATAATCTATAGTTTAACTCATATATTGAGGTTAGACTCCCACGACCTCTGGCTATTACCTGAACACCTCTACTCCACCTCTTAACGTGACTGTCCTAAAAACAGCTCTTGGCGATGATCCTCTCCAACAAATCTCTGTCATACATACTGTATACTAACTTGTAATAAAGGCTCGAATTCTTTTTTCTTGAGCTCATGCAAATACCGTAAGCCACAAAACCGGTGCTCACATACTTGTAATCGTGTTTTCATTACAAAAATAGATCTTTAGTTTATTTAATAAAATGTTTCAAATTTAGAATTATTTAATAGTTTTAAAATATATTTTGGCATATATTTGATTTGTTTTGGTTAATATTATTATACCCTTTAATTGGTTGACTTATTTTTCTGTTTGATGTGGCGTAACATTAATTGGTTTGCATAATAAAAAATATTTAATCAAACTTTTTGCTAAAATAATTTATGGATAAATAGCCACTAATTCTATCATAGATTCAAAATTGATTGCACTTAACTGTTTAAATATGGTCTTCAAAATGTAATTTCTCTGCAATGCAATCATTTTAGGCACACCTCTCAGTTAACAGCAGTAAATGGAAAAACTGGGATAAAAATCATTTCCAAAGCTTGAATATCAGTGCCACTGATCTGAATATTGCTTTATATAAATAAAATGGTAGTGAACTGATGGGTCTAAAAATGATAGGAGACCTGCCCTCATATAACTTTACTAATCATTTAAGATCTAAATATCACAGAATGTGTAAATAATATAAAATATCGCCCTTTAAATTAGTCTCAGTGGGAGCTCTCTCTGTCTTATAATCTATTTATAACTATTATGAGAGTTTTATATTACAAAGTTTAGAGAATCACAAAATTTATACCCATGACGTTGGCGTTACTTTTTTTTAATATTGTCGAAAATTTCTTTATGATCAGATAGAGAATGACCTCCGAGTTTTTTTATTGCTGAAAGCTATGGCAACTCCCGAAGTGTATATCATTTCCTCTAAGATTTGTCTCTATCTTCTGCCACTACTTTTAAAATTTAATTTATAAGTGACTATGAAATCAGCGGAGAGTCATATAAATTGCTATTTAGGAATGCAGTACTGTTTTAAGTGCTAAATCTTTATATCCACAGGTTTTCAATTTCTAAAAATACTTCGAACAAATAGCCTTTAGAGAAATGCAAGTAATAGTAACTTATATGCTGGACTCGTCCCCAACCGCACCCTTCGTAAGGCTATGCTTTTGGCGCGTTATGTGATATGTTTTTACTAATAATAATATTCATGCGATAGTTGAGAGAGAAGTTAATGATTATTCAAACGATAAAATAATAATCTTAAGTCTGCAAAAAAATTTTTGCAAAATGGCTCGGATTCACGTATAGGCTGTCACATAAATTGAATGTATTTATGCTGTACTAAATTGAGAACAAAAATCCTTAAAGAGTTTTTTTGCAATTTTTTTATTGCATTTTACTGCTTCCTGCTCTCAATGTTGTAATATCTATAACTCTGAAATTTTTTTCAAATTGCATTGGCATCGAGAAAACTGAGCCAAAACTAAGAAAAACTAACAAAAACTAATGTAGAAGTGATTTAAGTAGAAAAAGTGACATCATATCATCACGTATATGAGACTCATCATCAGAATAAAGATGAAAAGCTAACCTGTCTGTCAAGGAAATTCACGTTATTATCATTTCTGTATTATTTACTTATTTTTTATTCACTTTTATGTATGAGTTTTGGTTCATTTGTCTGCGAACGGGAACTCCCAGTCATGTGTAAATTGTGAACTATTCTTTGCATAACTTTATGTTTTTGCTCAATCAGTCCTTTTATCTCAAAAACTATAATATGAATTATAATATTCAGAGCTGTTCTAAAAAGCGTTTTCATAAAGATTACAAGCATTAGAAAGTTTTTTGGTTTGATTTAAAGGAATGTTCTGTTTTACATAAACCATCCCCACCCTCCCATTTTTAAAAATTATTTTAGTCAAATAGGTATAAATTTCCTAAAATGCAAATTCAAATATGAGAAAACCCTTGAAGTTATTCTAAAATTTTTCACTGAAAATATATCTTTTTATGCGTATTAAAAATTGAAAATTGAAAAAATTACGCCGAAAATAGTTTTCAATTTTAAACATCTAGTTATATGAGACGAACTCTGCAAAAAATATATTTGATAAACCATTAAATGGATTAATTGGCCATTTTTAGTCCCCTTTTCGCTAAAATAAATTCAAAAAGTTCGATGGGTGGGGTAAGGCCCATGTGAAACTGGACAATTCCTTTTTTGAGGCAAATGCTGGGACTCAGGCGGTGGTAAAATCAACGCAAGTGGTTTGCAACTAAAGCCACCGCTCGAATAATGTTGAAACTTTTGCATAAACAATAGCGACAAATGCCACACACCTGCCCTCATGTGCAGAGCCTCCAAAAATGCAAGTTTGGCAGAAGAGTTAGTATTACACGACTTATTGCATAAATATGAAACTCCAAACGATTGCATCCCCACTGAGTCCCTCCCCTGAAGTACAGTTTCTAAGAATTCTTCTTTCATCCCAAGTCTATTGAGAAAAACTACCTCTTGATTGAAAAATGTCTTCTCACAAATCCCTGAAGAACTTGAATGTGCACTCGATTATGAATTGAATCTCAAGATTATCAGTCTATCACTTTGAGAACTATTTTTTCTATTTCTCATTTGATTATAATTATACTTTTTTTTATTATGAAATCTTGTAATCTCTTGAAGTTTAAGAGAGAAATATTTGATTATTATATAATTTGTGGGTATTGCTTTTTTAACAAATTATCGGTTGCTATATATTTGTTTTTTGATATAAATTTTTGAAAAATAATTTCTGCTACTCTTATAACTGTTGAAATAATTTTGAATAACTTTTTAATATTAAATTCCTTTAATTTTAATCTTTGACATTTTTAACGATTAAATTGAGTTTTATATTTAAGATTAATAAAAGTTCTTTAATGAGATCAATTTTTAACCCCTTCTTTTATGCAGTACTTGTTTATATAAATAACTAAATTAAACTATTATTTAATTTGAAAATAACTAAAATCAAAGTTTTCCATCGAAGTAAAATGGGTTAAACAATCTTTTCAGTGGTATTAAGACATAGATTATGTGCATCGCAATTATAAGATATGCGATTATTAGAGTCACATTTTAGCCGAATTTATTCTTGAGTTCAGGAATATAGTAAAAGCTTAGCTCAAATCATCTTTCAAGGCATGCTTCAGTTATTAATAGAGCTCTGCAAATATTATATTATAAATATCCGACCGGTTAGCGATAATGTCCTAACCTTTTGTATGCATACGAATTGCTTAAAAAGAGCTCATTTGCCAGACTTTATAAATCAATATAAATTTGATATTTACCATTTATTTGAAATTTAAATATTTCGGGTTTAAAGATGAAGATTATAGTGTTAAATTCCAAATACACCCCATATAGTGGAGATGGAATTGTAAAAAATCAGTCAAATTGAATGAAGTTGGAGTGAAAACAAAAATCACAGCTGTGGAGATGGACTAGATTTGAAAATTTTCAAATTTTGAAACTCTATTGAGGAGTTTTTTAAATGTTAGCAAAAAAATATAGAAACTTTTCTGATAAATGACAGTAGATTTAAAAACATCTTCATGAAAGTAACTCTAAATTATGTTATTTCTCAAAAAATAAGTAAATATTTGGTCACTTTTTAGTAAATATAATATAAAATATTTGAGACATAATAAATAAATATATTGCAGAGCTCTAGTTATTATTTTTTATCATAAAATGGTGATCTTTTAATGATAAGACAATTTTTACTACAATACCTCAATATCATCACCTTTTTATCTTTTTTCCTATTATAATGTTTAATGAAAACAATTACTGTCGGAAATTTATTTATTTAATTTATTTGATAAGTTTCCATGATTTCGATAAAACAATTTTGTCCCCATTCATGATAAATACTTTTCAATCATATTATGTATGAATACTGTACTGCTGTTTGTTATATCTCTTTCATATTTACCCGTTAATGTTGATTTAAATTCGCTAACTTTGAACATAAAAGATATTATTTTTTATAGTTTTTAAATTTGGGTTGAATTCATTCAAAGTATTTTGATTTTAAAAATTTATTTTCCCAGTAATTCATAACCATTTAAAAAATCCAGTTTTTATTTTTTCAAAATTTATTCATAGCTTTTTTGAAGTAATATTAGTTTTCTTCCTAAATATATAAAAGTGACCTTAAAGTAGTTTTTAAAAAAATTATATGCGATTAAATATCTCTGAATATAATAAATCATTTTGGATGCGATTTGATTTACACGTATTTTAAGTAGAATTGTAAACTTGTGAGCAGTAATCGGTTTTAATGAAGTCACAAAAATAGAACTTTTATTGAATGCTATCCTACGATCGGTAATAATTAAAATTAGTGTCTAATCTGATAGTTTAACTTTGTAGTTGTTCCCTTTGAAGCACAGTTGAGATCTAACCTTATATTCAATAAAATAAAAAGCACTTGAGCTTTATCCTCGAATTCTTTTATGTGCTTCACATTTAAGTTTATAATTATGTCACTAAAGCTCTACTCACTATTGATTCTTATCTATAAAAACATTAAATAGATTCGGTCCTTGGGTTTCATTATTTTCAAAGTTATCGCATTGGTATTATCGCTGTCATTATGATATAGAAATGATTCTCTGACACGATATACAAGTTTTGAGAGTTTGATTTATTTGCTGTTATGTGAAAATCCAAAAAAGTATGGCAATAAATAACGATTTAAAGTATTTTTGCATACTTCAAGTGCTTACCTGTTGCCAATACTATATTTCTAAGCTTATTCTGCCAGCTATTATAGCTTTGGCTTATTATTGCTTTTAAACTCATATATTTTAAGGTGGCCCCACTCGGCCTCACTCATTCCACTGCAAGTGCTGCACAATATTTTAATCTTATACTTTCAAGAAACTTATTCAGTAAATCCTTATCATCAAGGATTCTACTTTTTATCCATCGGCTTATACTTTACTCAAGAAGTTTTGTATATCGAAAACTATATCTGCACTAAAGTTCAATCTTGAATACAAATAAATACTGTTTAACTTTAATTTGACTCAAAATATTTGACTTATTTTATATTAATTAACTTAACTTTATTTTAACATTTTTTTCTGATAAAATAATCTGAAAATTCACATAATTTTTTAAAGAATTATTTATCTTTAAACATAGTTTTATAAATAGTATAAAATATAATGCAATATAGAATATATTAAATTGTGAAATATGGAAAGCCTGTGGAAGCATACACTTCACTAAACTTTCATTCAATTAAATTATAAATATTATCATAAAAATTAATTTAATTTTACAGCATTTTTTAATTCATATATATCTGTTAATTAATTTTTAAATGTTATAACTGAAATTCGATTAATACCACGTAAACTAAATGTAGAATTTTTGTTTTTCCCCAATTTGAGAATTAAATTAAATTAAGTCTGAGTTAAGTTAGTATTTTGAATAATACAATGCATTTTTGGACTTAGATATCAATTCATAATTTTTCCTTTATTTTCTTAATCGAAGTAAATTTAAAAATAGTTTGGAATTGATTTATGAAAAATGGTATTAAAATAAAAATAAAAGACTAACTATGATATAATTACTTTAATGAAAGTGAGGATTATTGATGTGCTATTTATTATTGTGTTGTGCTCATTAGTATAAGAAAATTTTTATTTGAATGCTAATGTTTATCGGTGTTTATGAATTATATAAATAACAAGATTCTAAAAATATAACTTTATGATTCAAGTCTTACTTTTCCTGGTTTGAAACCCCTTTAAAGTTTGCTGAATAATGATGTCTAATCTATATTTGAGTGAAAGACAGTTTAAATTAATAAAAATTTATGCTTTGAATTACAATATTTTTAGCGAATAAATCGTTTACTTTTACAGATTTTTAAAATTTTAATTGCCTCATAACTAATGTGATCTGAGTCAAACAGTTGATAAATATTTTAATTATTAATACAATTTATGTATAAATTTTGATGTAATGCATACAAATTATGTTGTAAAAGATGCCAAATCCTAGATCGAGATCAAATTCTGCATTTTTCAGTTTAATTATGCAGTAATTAACTATCATTTGACATTAGTTCGCATAAAGTTCTTCTGGTATTGCAATCACAGTAACAGTTACGACACATGATTTGCAAAATTAATTATTGTTTATTTGAATACAGGAAACTTTTTTGTTGAGGAAATTGACTCAAAATTTTCAATATAAATATTTTTTGTGTGATATGTTTGATTATATCATATTTATTATTAATGAACATTTTTAATTCGAATAAGTTATCAAACTATTTATTCTATCGTTAATAATGTTCTAAACTCTTTATCGGTTTATAATGAGTAATAATTTCAATGCCTTTAAAATAAACATAAAAATAAATTAATAGATCTTTATGTTCCATCGTTTTTGACTTCATGTTTCCTTAAATTATTTCTTAAAAGCCAAAAATAGTTTACAACGTTTGCAATTCATGTTTATATCTTATTAAATAAAATAAAAATTTTTGCTCAATATGTTTAACTAAACTTTAATTTCAATTGAGAATTAATATAATTTTGAAATCCTATTAAAAATGAATTTAACTTATTGTTCAGATTCAACATACATTCCGTGCACAAAATTGAATTTAATCGCGCAGTTGACGTACTTAAATCATCACAACTCTTCACAACACCATAAGAGGTCAAACTCATGCATATCAAGCGGTACATCACACTCTCTTATGTCTCATAATGGGTCTCTCAATAATGGTTTATTAGCAACAATTCCTCATAACAGTCGCATTCCGACATCACCCATATCCCCAGCGATAGCAGTTCCGACCTCACCATTACTCGGCGCTTCGCCTCTGGTATAACGCATTAAAATATTTTAATAATATTATTTACTCAATTGATTTTTCAAAATCTGTAGACTTATCGATAATTTTTTAACGAAATTTTTATCATTTTGTCTTTGATAATATGGACAACAAATGTAAAAAATAAATCATAAAATGTTTATAACTTTACATTTTTTATTGATATGTTAATGTTATGCCTGTACTCTTAGTTGAAGTAGTGCTAAATTTAAACTTATTGAGTTAGAAACACATTTGAATATATTTAATATATAAACTTAATTTGAGTTAAAAGAGAGTTAACTAATTTGATGTGTATTGGGTTGTATTTCAGGTGACAACCACAGCAGTAATGCTAAATGGAAGTAATATTAGTTCATTAGCTACAAGCAATTCTTTAACAATTTCTGGTACGGCATCACATCACTCACAGACAAGTTCCTCATCTGATTATTACACCGAAAGTTTACGGCGACGTAAAGTTCATAAATGTGACTTTGAAGGATGCGAAAAAGTATATACTAAAAGCTCTCACTTGAAAGCGCACAAAAGAACCCACACAGGTATGAGTCTTATGAGTGAGTGTATGGGTTAAGTGTAGAATATTTGCTTTTCTAGTGAATAAATGGGTGTATGAATACCATTAGCACAATATTTAACTTTTTTGTATCAATTAATTTTTTATTATTTCGAGGTTAAGGCAATTAATTACGCAAAATATACCGAATTTAATAAAAAGACACCCAAAACACCTTTACTTAAATTTAATATTCTTTGAGTGCTATACATATCGTTATTTAAATAGCTTTTGCTTTGAGGCACAATTAGGTCGGCTTTTCTCATATGTTATAATAAATTAGTTAAGTTCTCTCCCAAAAATTGCCGAATAAATGATATCATTACTGGTATGGATGCAGAGAATGATGATATCAGTGGCTGTGGTGGTGATAGTATTAAATTATAGTTGGCCGACACCCAACTGATTATAGTAGTGCCCATTATTTAACTATTTAACACAATAACAAACTTATTGTGGGATTTAATAAAAACAGTGCTTTAATTTATTTCGACATCAATTGTGACTTGACTTCATTGCTTTAATCAAACTTTTGACATGTGAAACACGCCTCCACTCCCATAATCATCATAATATTCAGAAATATACTCTTATTTCTATTTTGTTTTTCTTGATCTATTTCCCATTAAAATATAAATAGATGTTATTTTTTGGCATTGACCCCACGCCTCGCTATTGAACATTTCAATTAATGTTAAACTCGTTGAAAGACAATATATTATACGTAATAATGGTCTTAATATACAGGTATATTGAATATTAAGGATCGCTTACGTGTTAATGATAGACTTTTTTTGTTGAAGAGTTATTTTTACTAATGATGAATCTTGTTATACATATATAAATATATTCATAGCATAGAGAAAAACTTGAACGCATTCTCAGTATATATTTTAAGTTCATTCAAAAATAGTCTTTGAATTTATGCATTCGGAGCAGTTTTATATGAGACGTCTTAAACTTAATTATTACTAATTATAAGTGAGAAAACATCCA